>JARBEQ010259776.1:0-10549 GCA_030265355.1 Tritonia tetraquetra
GTTAACCAAACAAAAAATTGCCTTTTAAGGACAATAAAGATCATATTATTATTATTATTATTATTATTATTATTAAAGCAAGCAGAGATGATCAGCCCTCTGTGCCCCGAACCTTGAATGGCACTAAATAGCGTCACATTTTTAGGTGTAGCCCAAGTTTTGGCCATAACATTGATGGTAAACCCCTCAGCTATAAGAAAAATGAGCAGATTTTGCCACATAAGGCGTACTTTGCTGGAGTACAAAAGTCCATTTAATTTCAACAAACAATCAAACCAAAGGGGCATAAAAACAATAATCCATGGGCAAAGTTCACATCATAAACAGTGCAAAGGTAATGCAAAGCATGACCAATAATAAAGAACATTCTGTAAAAATTGAATGTTAGACTCTACAATCATAGATGATTTTTTTTCCATGCTATCTTCTCTATAAAAATGACTGATTTCAGGATAAAAAATTGTTAGTAAGATGAACAGTTTCATAGTTTTTTCATTGTCTCACTCTGAAACCATTCTTATAATTACATCCACAATCAAAGTATTTCTGTGTGAGGGAAGATGAAAAGAAGTGTGGTTGCAAGGGCTGAACCGCTGGACATGGAATGGCCCAATAGTCGTTACTACTCTCTTCCATGCACAGTGATGGTAAAGGAATAAATAAAATGACCCTTTGATTAAAAAGGAATAGATCAAATTTATGATCTGTTTGCCAATAAACTGTCTGTCCTTCATGAAAATGGATAAACACAATATATGTTCTTGTTTAGTTCAACCTATTTGACTCAAATTCAAATCAAACAAGCTCATTTTATGAAATAATGACAATGATTACAAGATATACTCTTTGATATTTTTTTTATTCAGAGGGGGTTCCAAACAGGAAGAAGCATGTGAACTTTATGTCAGAGCGGCTAATGCATTCAAAATGGCCAAGAAATGGTCACGTGAGTATTTCTATTTGAAGTCATCAATTTCATTTATTTCTTCTTTCTTCCTTCGAATCCTACTCTCCTTACCATGGCAGTGGTAAATAAAGTTCAAAAGGAGCAAATAAACAGTGAGCCCACTACTTTCAGTCTTGTCACATTTCTATTCACTAATTTTGAATTTTGCAAATGGAGCTAAAAATGGCCTACATTTTATTATTATTTCATCTGTGTCTGGTGTGGACTTGTGGACGCAAGACCTATTTTTTTATCCCCACCCAAGAAGACATCATGTTAATTTTACTTTCCTACCCCTTGAACTGCAATTTAATGCCTGTCCTGGGCTAAAAGCAGAGCTGAGAATCTTCTGCCTAAAGGTAGAAATCAGCTTTATTTTAACTTTCTGTCCGCATACTCAGTTGCTATCTGCACGCCGGTCGCGTAAATACACCTACAGCATTATTCCCATCCTTCGGCCTGACAATGAAATAATACTTGGCTTTTTCAAAACTATAGTTCTTGGTCATTTACGTACATCTTTAGAACTGATTATTTTGGCAAAAAATGAAACAAAGATTGATTTGATACCTAACTTGCAAGTCTGTGCTTCCGTTCTTTTAAATTTTATAATTATTGCATCTTTACATCATCTAAGACCCAACTAAGAAGGCAAAGATCACTGATATATAATTGAAAGAGGAGGAGAGAATTTTGACGATATTTGAGTGAATAAATGGCAATGAAACTGTTGATGTAAGACGTGTCTGTGAATTCAGTTGAAAAATTTCCACGAAGAGGACCACATACTGCAGTCTTTGCGTTAAAGAGGTGACATATGGGCAGAAGGTCATCTCAGCTCATATGTCAAGAGGCATTCGTGTTGAAAAACTTTTTATACTCAATGCCAAGAACAAGCAGACTTTGCCTTTTACATATTTATTTTCATAACAACATGATAAATGTTGAGTTTGTGTGGTTCGTTAGTAGCAATGGAAATGTTTGTACTGTAGTCTACATGATGGTGTTTTCGCTATGATTCTTCTTAGCCTGTCGTAAGAAAAAATATTCCTCCTTTTTTCTCAGCCCTTAAAAGGTTTTTTCTGTGTTCCTGTGACAGAGAGAGGGAGTGAATGTGTGTATGTGTGTATACACACCTGACCCTTTTTTCCAGAAAATTCCTAAATTATTTTCTACCGTGTTGGTAAATTCAAAAGCAATATCTGTTCCTATTATTTTTTTTTTTTACCATTGAACATAGAATGGACAGTCCACCTATAAGTCACTAAGAAGAATTATCTTTACAATATGGTGGTTGTAAAATTTGTTTTCACCATAATATTCAACTCTTCTTTTCTTTGTTTTTATTTAGAGGCTGGACAAGCATTTCAAGAAGCTGCTAAACTTCAGATGCAAATGGGAAGTAAGCATGAGTCAGCAACGCATTATGTGGACTCTGGCAATTGCTATAGAAAAGGGGATCCTAATGGTAAGCCTCAAGAGACTAGTGAAAATAATCATATGGGCAATTACCCAAATAGCTAATTCATTTTGATATATTCTAAACTTTTAAAGGTTTGACACCTTTTGGAATTCATAAGTCATTATTTTAAACAACTTGAGATTAGGAACATTTGCACACTAATTTTGGGCCTCCCAGAAAGTTTAGTTTTGTATTGTTTTCAAAGGTCAGCTCTTCTGGCCACCCCCACCCACCCCACCGTATGCAGTCGTGGTAGGATTGGGAAAGAGTGTTGTATTGTAAATGGTGGGGGCAGCTTCATGAAATTTGACAGTAACATACAGTGGAACTCGGTTTCAACAGGATCGACAGACCATTGTAAGCGAGTCCGGTTGTAAACATACAGTATCTGTGACTAAAAATGGTTACTTGTGCAGAATGACGTCACAAGCATATATACACATTTTTATCCTCTCCCCAAACTCCCATCCATTCACCTTCGCACGCACATAAGTATTATTATCATTTATGATTATCGGGGCACAATATCTTGGCCATTCTTTGATCCTACTCGGTGCAATCTGGTGCGTTATTAGTTTCAGTGGTCGTGCATGGAGGAATAAATCAATAAAAGTACAGTATCTGAGTCCAACCAAGCTTATGGAATGTCCGGTTGTAGCTGTGTAAGACGAAATGTGATCCAGTTCTAAACAGACGAATTTGATATACTTCAGAGCGGTAATCTGGGATTTATAAATATCCGGTTGTATCCGAGGCCATTGTATTTGAGTTTCACTGTATTTACTTGTATCCATTGTCAGTAATCAGTATGAGTGTCCCAAAGATTTCCAAGAAATAATTATAACCCATTTATATTAAGTTTTTAGACATTGGGTGTCGAACCATAAGGACTGATTTGAAGTAGATGAGTTATAATGAATCACGACCCGGTTATAATGAGCATTCATGTTAGAATGTTTTGTGAAAGTTTGATCACTTTAGTGAAGAAATGTGGTTTTATTTTAAAATTTAGTCTTTGTTGTTGATTTGATGCTCAGCTCCAAAAATTGGTTGGTATATTGCGGCACTTTTAGGCAAAAGGCCTTGGTGTTAAAGAATTGGGATAGATCAGTGAACAAAATAGGTACCCTAATTTGTTACTGACAGAATTTCCAGGTCATTTATAAATTATGCACCTGCTTCAACAAGACAGTCAGTGACAGACTTTTCCTTAGACATCTCAATGGAATTCTCCCCTTGGGGTTCAGGATACCTTCTGATGTTGCAACCACCTACTTGAACTTGATATATATAATACAATTATTTTGATTTATACTTTGAATTTGTATGAATTGAGATCTTGTTCATGATTTTAGATCTTTATGTTTTACAGCTGCAGTAACTGCATTACTCAAAGCCATAGAGATTTACACAGACATGGTGAGTTTGAAATTTGATGGAAGTAATTTTTTTCCTTTTATTCTCATGTTAACAATAATTACCAACGACGACTTTAAACTATCGTCTTACTATTTCCCAGCAAGATATGACCAGAATTGTGCCAATGTGCTCCTCTTCTAACTCATAACAAACATTTCCATAATTAACATAATGAATTTCCTATCATATGTTCCCACTTGTTTGTTGACCGTGTTGAGTAAATTAGATTTTCATTTCTAAGAAGATTTAGGGAGCAATTTAAAAAAGCGGTTAGATTATGCAATATTTCAGTCTTTCATGATGCCAGACTTGATTCATGTGGGCATACTATAATCAAGGACAAAAAGGTTTTAATGCAGTTTGAACCAGTTGAAAGAGGGAATGTGTGGCTAAAACGTGACGTAGCACAAGCTCTCAGATGACAGCAAGTTGTCCAAAATTTGAGAAGAATATAAGATTTTGTGGTAAAAATCAATTCTCATATTATACCTTAAAAGTGTTGTATCAATAGAAGGCATACCTGCTTTCCTTTCTATGTCCCACATTTGAGGTTTCTAGGCCTTTTCTGGACAGAAATATTGCAAATTTTGTAACTGTTGAAATAGTTTTAATCACCTGAAACGAGCGTTTCTCCTAAATTGGCTTATATTTTGCTTTGGAGCTACAATATTATATTAAAAGTACAAAATAAGAATTTAAAACTAATGATATGATCTATTTTCAAATATATCATTGGAGATCTTTCATTTTTTTCTTACTGACTGATCACACCAAACTAAATGTTCTAATATTCTATGCAATGCAGTGAAAAACTTTTTGGATCTATGAAAAAATATATTTAGTATTTAGTGCCTATCTATATTCCCGCTCAGTTCCTGCTCTTGGTTATTATCTGTTGCCCATTTTTTTCTGTGTCTACCTCAACAACTTTGGCTGTTAGAAGAAAAAGATTCTCCTTGATTTTTATGTTGTTTATCCCTTTGTTTATATCAGGGCAGATTCACCATTGCTGCCAAACATCACATCACAGTAGCTGAGATTTATGAGAATGAAGCTGCTGATATTGAAAAGGTAAAAAGTATTTTTTATTTTTCTTCAGACTCTGAATGTGAAATGATTGATATGAGAGCTATTTCGCGAGTTATTGTCATTGTGTGCTTGGTTTTTTGTTTAAATTTTTTTTTTTTTTAGTATTATTATTTTTATTTTTTTTTATTTTTGGTGGGTTTGGGGTGGGAAGCTATCTATTGTCGTGACAGTCTAGTCTATAAAGCAAAATTAATCCATCACAGCTGTTATGGTTTTTGCTGTATAGAATTATAGTCAATACCATTTATAATGGATATGGCTATAACCTATTTTTTCTCCCTCATTATCTTTAGTGAAATATATTGGCTATTGTAGGGCCTCAAAACAACTGGAACTACTGTTATTACACAGGGATACCAAGACATGGTCAAGTAATACAAAAGCTGTTATTGGGTACTTTTGTCTGTGTGCCTGTAGCATTACTGAAAACAAAAGACCATCAAACGTGCGAGGCTAGTGCGGCTGATGTTATTGCAATGCTAGCCTTTCGAAGAGTTCATTACAAACTTATACGATGGATTTCATGATATCAGCCTCTCCTTGTAAATGAGCTGTTGATGAGTGGCTTGAGATCCATCATGAGGGATCATACTTGATGAGAGCCTTGGGATCAAATCGAGCACACATGCCTTGTGTGTGAACACTATCTGTTAGATCCAACTATCCACACAGATCTACTAATTTATTTCTCTGGATACCGGGTGCTCTGGTATCTAGGGAAACAAATTTTAAAATCATTTCATCAATGCCACCATGAACGCCATACTAGACCATGTCAGAAATACTTGATAAAAAAGAAGGATCCAAAGTTTGATTTACTTTCATTTGATTTAAACATTGTTTGAGATCTTGATTGTATATGATTACAGGCAGTGCAACACTATGAGAAGGCTGCTGATTACTACAAAGGAGAAGAGTCAAACAGGTCATAATTTGTTATTATTTTTTGTAACTGATCTTAAAACTTTAAAGATTGCCCTGAATATGAAAAGAGTTAAGACGTTTAGGAAATATCATTTGCCGTGAAAACAAACTCTTGTGACAGTGAGATACAGTCCCACTTAAATTTTATACTGCTTTGTAATTCATCCAATGCAAATGTCACATTAAGAAGGCAAAAACAGGAAAGTCGGCATGAAAAATATTGATTAAAGGAGGCTTCCATATATTTTCTGAAATCACATTCACACCTAATAACATGTAATTAGCATGCCTGGTATGAAAGCTAACGAACATTAGAATTTTAAGATTTTATAAAACTGCCAAGTGTCAAAAAGTATCAAGCCTTTGCTTACCAACCAGTCTCCCACACATCCACCAACTCTTTGACACAAATTGGCCACAAGCAAAAAAAGCTTTTCACTACCTTCTGATACTCAAATTGAATAAATTCATTTTCTGACATATATAAATATTATAATTGAGCAGGGGAAAAAGTGCTGTTAGCTACTCTTGGTCTATCGTCACCGCCTGAACTAGCTCTGGATTGAAACGTCATATTTGTTTCATCTACTATGGAGTTGGAGGGGCCCCAGTGGCGCAGAGGTACTGTTCTTGCCTCTGAAGCGAAACGTACATGGTTCGATTCCCGGCAGTGTTGGGTATTTTTCTCTGTGAAACTCGGTGAAAAACATATAGGCCACTCCCCTGATCCTATTCAGGTAGGTGGGATGAAAGAACCTAGTCCTATCGGAGACGGACGATAAACTCAGAGGTCCTGTGTGTACGTTGCGCACGTTAAAGAACCCTTGGCAGTTAAAAATCGATAAGAGTAGGCTGCAAGGCCGCTGTCCGGGCAAAATTAATCCCTACCACAGAGGTCACAGTGGGTTGATCACCTGCTTGGCTTTATATCTTGATCCAGAGAAATCCAGCCTCATAGTGCTGACCCTACACTGTAACTGTAATAGTAAAAGGGAATTGGATAAGAAAGAAAGACTATTGAGTTGGATGTCAGCAAGTGAAGGAAATTAAACGCCATCATTTCGTTTTGTGGTGACCAAAGTCACTTGTTTAGTAAAATTTAGAAAGAACAGTAAGAAATAGTTGGCTGATTTAACTACATCAGACAAGACAGCTCTTGAACCAATGTGTTTGGGTAAAATTGTTAGCATTGTTTAGCAAAGGATAAATCCATTTAGGTATCCATGATTTTTTAGCTACCATGGCTGTCTTCATTGTTGTTTCTATTGACTCAAATTTTCTTTTATCATTTCAGCTCTGCGAATAAGTGCTTGGTTAAAGTGGCTCAATTTTCTGCGACATTGGAGAACTATGACAAAGCCATTGAAATTTATGAACAGGTAAATATTATGGCTATGGTGGTTTTGCAAGTTTTTAAGGTATATCACTTTGTAGTGGCTCAATGGCTGACTTATCCTTTTATTGGAATAGATGTTATCACAATTTACAAATACAGTAGAACCTCTACAATTGGGACTCTCAGGGAACAGAATTTTTTCTATTAAAAAATTTACCTTTTTTAATCAGGAAGGCTTACCCAGAGTTGTGGAACCTCCCAGTTTTTATCCGAGGGGGTGCTCACAAGGGCTACAGTAATTTGTTTATTGGCCTGTCTCTTGATTTATACTGCTCAGTGTATTGCTCATGGTGCCAGTAAAGCCAATCTGAAGACGGCCCCTTCCTCCACACTAGGAGTGACGGGAACCTCTTCAACTTGGCTGGCATGCACCATCAGCCTAAAAAAGATCCAACATCATCGGCTAGGATGTCAGTAGCACTCCCTGAATCACCAACGGCGATCACACCCTGGAAGTGGTAGAAAATTCACTTACCTCAGCTCAACCATCTCCAGCAACCTATCCCTGGATGCCGAGCTAAATGTGCGAATAGGTAAGGCAGCAACTACAATGGTTTGCCTAAAATAAAGAATGTTGCTGACAACCAAAACAAGGATGAAGGTGTACTAAGCCTGTGTTCTGAGTAACCTTCTTTATGGTAGTGAAGCCTGGAAACTGTACTCCCACCAAAAACGCAGGCTAAACGCTTTTCACATGCGTTGTCTCAGACGACTCCTGGGCATCATATAACAGGACTGTATCGCAAACAAAGACGTCCTGTCCCAGGCAGGTGCCAAGCACGGTCGCCATCCTGACCCAGAGATGGTTACGCTGCTGCCGCATGGATGACGGACACATCCCAAAAGACCTTTTATATGGCAAACTTGACACATGGATGTGGTCCACATGCCAGGCCACCCTCTGTTACAAAGATGTCTGCAAACGTGACCTGAAGGCATGCTGTGTCGGCTCACCAGACCTTGAAAAAGCGACAACCAATCACACCAACTGGCGATCTACCATCAAGGCTGGCATCCTGCAAACCGAGGAGAGAAGGGAGAGCCAGTGGGAAGAAAAGAGGACCCGCAGGCGGCAGAGGCTCCAGTCAACTCCTTTCTCCACTACCACCAACTATACCTGCAGCAAATGTAAAAGGACCTGTTGCTCACGCATCGGGCTCTACAGTCACAGCAGGATTGACCAAGGTGTAGACTCCATTGTCTTCCGAGACAGACGGACGTCAACGACGGTACACTTCTTTGTGTTTGTTTAACCCATTACGCCCTAAGGGGTAAGACAGGAAGTATGCTCTGTATTCCTAAGCAAAGGAACATAACTCTGCAAAATGACATACTCACTATTTTCAAAACATCTTTTAGGACACAAAATATCAATGAATTTTAAATTTTTTTTTTTCATTTTGTGGGCAAAGAATTGAACATAAACTTTTATGACCATGTGAATATATTGACCATTAAAAAATGTGCCATCTGGTTACCTTTGATTTGTTTCCTAAACCTTGATTTGTTTGAAGCCGTGTGGCGGGCACTAAAATGACCTATCTGTGTCGATAGAGCTCCAGAACAGCACCAAACAAACAAAAACAAAACATGATTTGTTATCGTTTTTCTATTATTTACGTACCCATTGTTGCCAATACACCCCATTTCATTGTTGTTATCAAGATATTTAATATTTTCATGGTAGCTTGAGAAGCAAAGTCCTATGCATAAGTGGATATCACAAAGTTCACAACCAAATACAGTCTCAATTAATCTACATCAATGCAATCGTGAAGAAATTCCAACGCCGTTCTTAAAAAATCGGAAAGAAAACTTAACAACTTCGTAGCTCAAGAACCATTCAGTTGACTTCCAAGAATGAAAAACGAAAGTAACTTGAAAAGTAAACGAGACTAGCAAGCGAGGTATCGGGTTAAACGTTACTTTTGAGAAATTAAATTTTTGAGAAGACCAATTGGCAAAACTAGATGAAGATTACTATGAAGTGATTAGTGACACTCAGTGTGTGCGGGCGCTTTGGGGCGGACTATGGTGTAGGGGCCATGACATTTTCCAGGCACTTTCAGGGGGTTTGGGTGTATTGGGTTAAAAAAGAATAAAGTTGCTCTTTTCCTGCTAACGTTTTTACTGATTTTGATTAAAAATTTGTTGCTGAGGCAGGCGGGGTCTCTGTTGTTAACTGAAACTGTGTGTGTTATTGTCACTGGTCTTCTTTTGAATCTGTCGCCTGATTTGGTGAAAAAGGTTGTCATATCTTTATTAGTTCTTGGGGTTGGACCATGTTTGATGATATTCAGATACCCTCTAAAATCTTGTCTTCGAGTAATAGAACATTTTATGAAGTAGAATGAAGGCCTCTTAGTTTTAGTTAGTGGTAACACATTCACTTTGTGCACAGAAGGTCCTGGGTTTTTAATCATGCCGGCAATTTTACTTTGGACTTTCTCTGAGTTTATGGCTCTGGCCTAATGGATTCCTTATGGAACCAAATCCTATGGGAGATTAACTACAAACTGGTTCTCCTGCCTTTGATGTGGTGCTAAGAGTTTTTACAAATTTTAAACTTTATAAGACAATGGCACTCCTGATTGGGTTACTCGTGCTGAACAGGTCAAGTGAGATGAAGCCAGACAAAGATTGACCTAAGTCCTGGTAGAAGGCCTTAAGGTGGCAGCCCCACCTCTTACCTAGGTGACAGTGGGCTTGTCCCCCACTTGTCTGAAACCATCAGAGGATAACGACTTTGTCGAGAAGAAGGGCAATGAGAATTGGAAAGGATAAGGAAAGAAATATTGGGGATTACAGAAAACAAAAAAGAAGGGAAGGGATCTTATGTCTAGAAGATTGACTATGCAATGAGGGCAATGAGAATTGGAAAGGATAAGGAAAGAAATATTGGGGATTACAGAAAACAAAAAAGAAGGGAAGGGATCTTATGTCTAGAAGATTGACTATTTAGATATGGACTGACTGAGCATGAGCTGAACTTCACCCTTGCACGGATACAGCAAAAATGCATATAATGAAACTAGCGTTATAGCGAAAGGAATTTTTGGTCCGGATTTTATGTACGTAAACTACCTCCTATAACAAAAAAATTCTGGTGTGATAAAGCAAAAAACACGCTTATAGTTATAGCGAAAAAATTTTTGGGTTCCGTATATGATTTTATTTCTTTCTTTCTTACTTATCCAATTTCCTTTTACCATTACAGTGTAGGGCCAGCACTTTGGGGCTGGATTTCTCTGGATCAAGATATTAAGCCAAGCAGGTGATCAACCCACTGTGACATTTGTGGTAGGGATTAATT
>JARBEQ010259787.1:0-10548 GCA_030265355.1 Tritonia tetraquetra
AGGGAATTACATAAAAGAGGTCTGAAAATAAATACAAAGAAAACGAAGACTATGCTAATTAGTAGAGAACCAAATAATAGAAAAGGTCATTGTAAAATGGATGGTTGGTTTAAAAGAATGAGAAATAGCACACCGACCATAAGCACCCCCACCCACCAAACCATCCATGATATAAATCTAAAATATCCAACCTACTACAGACAACTCACAGTAAACATAAACATATAGCTCCCAGTAAATCTGTGAAATTGACATGGCTGTCTGTTATCATGTTAAATTTCTTCTATACCATTACTAAACATTAAAAACACCTCACTTTTCAAATTTGTGTTTTCTTTTTGCAATAAATCAACCAGGTTTGCCCTACACATTACAATCGACTCCGGTTAATCGCAACATGACGGGAGTGGCAAAATTGTTGCGATTATCCCAAGTTGCAATTAACCAGTGACTTATATATAGATTAATTCATTCTGTTTCTTGGGAAAAGTTGTGATTAAGCGGCAAATGTAATTAATCTTTCTTTCTTATCCAATTCCCTTTTACCATTACAGTGTAGGGCCAGCACTATGAGGCTGGATTTCTCTGGATCAAGATATAAAGCCAAGCAGGTGATCAACCCACTGTGAAAATGTAATTAATAAACCAGTCAACTGTTGCGAGGAAGAAAACGCTTAAAGTTCTTAAATTGATTTCTTTATTTCACTCTCAACCAGACGGTGGACAATAGCTCACATTGTGTACTTGTCACCAAACACAGGATTTGTAAAATGATACGTACATTTGAAAAGTGAAGCGTTTTTAATGGAGTTGAGTATATCATTCATCCTTAAAAACAGAGAGTTTGGATTTATTTTCTGCTGGTCATATTTGTCAACAGACAGTTACCTGCTGGAAGTCTGGAAACAGGAATGAAGTCCTACCAAGAAAGGATGGTTTGTGGCAGCCTCAAACACATGTTTCTCTGTTTGAACCCAATCAATATCCTAAACCAGGTGGAAATTTACACGTAAACAATTGATTGCATCAAATCATTAGACAAACCCCCCACAACAATTGCTATTGTCATCCTTTACAAGTTAGTAACGTTATCATTATATATCATTATGCTGGGTAGTGGTGGTGGAGACACTTCCCAGCTTTCCTTGTAGGAGTCTGAAAGGCGGCACTCAATTTTCCCCAAAGTTGGTAAACCCTCAGCTATAAGAAAACTAAGCAGATCTAATTTCAAAGTGGCCTTTATCCTCTCATATCACAATGAGTAGAGTTATGTGAAGAACACACTTTCAGATTTTCTTATCCAGGTCAAGAAAGCGAATCCAAACCAATTCCGTGTGACTATCTTCCTTTAATCATGTGACCCTGAAGTCTTGAAAATTGGATCCATCCTTATTGATCCAGTTAATTGTAACCAAATAACCCGGAAACCCAAGTAGATCCCCAGCTCTATCCATCTTGGATTTATGGCTTAATATCTTGATCCAGAGAAATCCGGCCTCATGGTGCTGGCCCTTCACTGTAATGGTAAAAGCGAATTGGATAACAAAGAAAAGGATTTATGGGAGCCGTCTAGTGCGACCATCACCCGGTCATACACACTTTTGTTTTCTAACACATTTAAAAATTCAGCAGAAATTATGATATTCTTCGAAAATCAACATCAGAAGCAAAAAATAGCAATAGTTGCACTGACCATAATAACATGGTAACTTACCTCATCATCATTCACTAGTGATTTCTTAATGACTTTCATGGCGTAAATTCGTTTCGTTTTCTTGTGCTCCACCTGCAGAACTTTGGCATAACTTCCACGTCCAATCACCCTCAACAGTTGAAAGTGATCCAAATTCAGTTGAGAGCCATCTGTCACCCCAGCATCCTGGAATGATACCAACAACAACAATAATAAAATATCTTATCTCCTATTCAACTTTCTCACCAAAATAAAGTTTATCAGAACACTATTGCAGGAATATCCCTGTCTCGTGTCACAACAAGTCTACTTTTTATGGGTCATCCTGTAGTTGGACACAACATAGTAAGCTTGTTCAAAAGACAAAAAAACGGTGACCACTTTCCCAGCACGATTCCTGATCCAGCTTATTCAATACTGGACACACCGACTCTACATCAGAATGCCTACCCCAATGATACACAAGAGACTTGAACGAATGTGTCATTCATCATGGAAAATAAAACGCAATACTACCTTGTCCAAATGAATGCCAAAAATTCCCTATCCCAGTGGTTCCCAATTTTTTTATTTTTTTTACCAAGGACACACCTAGGAGCAAATGAAAATATCACGGCACACTGCACTGGACAAAATTGGGATATCTGTAACCCAAAGATTTGAAAGTCCAGGGCCTATCATTCTTTGACAATATTGCGAGACAGCGGCACACCAGTGTGCCGTGGCATGGCGGATGGGAATCACTGCCCTAACCCATTGTACAAACCATTCAGCATATGATGAGTGATTACTATGGGCATTTTTGTGTTAATCTAAATATTTCTTATTTCAAACAAAACAACATGACTTACCTCAACCTTTGCCGTCTGTGGAGCAAAAGAAAAATATAATGGTTAAAACAAGTCAGGGAAATGAAGCATGAAACAAAATCAACAAATAAAGATATATGAAAATAAAACAAATAAAAAGTATTTAAATATATATATATCAAGATCAACTGTACAAAAAGAAGAATAATTGTTAATTTTCTTAGCTCCAACATAAGGAGTTTACCAACCTCATTCATTTTACTTCACTCAATAATTTTTGGCTCATCTTTATTTAGCATATTATGGAATAGCGATTGCAAATTATTTTTAGCCATAGAGAGTGAGTGATAAAGAAAGAGAGAAAGAGAGAGAAAGTGTGTGTGTGTGAGAGTGTGTGTTTATGTGTGTGATTTAACCAAAATTGGTCCAATCAATCTTATTGGAGGAAGGGTGAAGGATACAAAAGTAATCTCTTCCCTCTTTGCCGTTAATCTAGCTCCCCGTTTTATTTTCAAAACTGTCCTTTTATTCACCATAAATAGTAAATATTGAAAAACATATTGTCAGTGTCACAAGCAAACCACTTAAGTCCATCATCTTTGCTTTTTACAAAACAGATAAAAAAAAAGAACAGAGAAGAGATGTGCGGAGTACTCGCATTCAATTTCTCATGATTTCATTGGTACATTTGAATAGCTTTGACATGACATCATGGAGTGTTGAAGGTCGAGGAAAATCCCAGATAGAAGAATATAACACCACTGAAGCCTGTAAAAGAAGAATGGGATAGGAACATCCCTACAGGAGGAGACAAAATCACAAACCCAAGCATATTTAACTTTGATGACAATTATCAGACTTGGATAGCCAACCTGAGAATGGAAATGTAACCAGTACTACAGTAAAACCCCTGAAATCGGGGCCCCAGATAATCGGGAAACCCGGCAAAAATCTCAGGGAATTAAATTTTTGAAATTTTACTCTGTAATCGGGAAGGGTCCCCAGGTAACGGGAGTGATTTTTTATGTTGCATTGCTATTTCTTAACACAAATATTTTATCACAACTGGGTTTCCCATTAGCATGCTAAATAATAAGGCATCTGTTCCACATGTGTGGGATTGCCGTTGACACAGGAAACCTGGCTAGTCGGGACAATTTTCTTGGGAACCGACCTACTAGCAGTTTTAAAAAAATCTGTACTTAAGTGGTTTGCTTGTGACATAGATGAAATATCTTTTAGAATTGTGTCATTGTGTAACAACCGCCTGGAAAGATTATCTCCACGGTGTTAGTGTTAGATGCCATCATTCGTTGGTTATTGTTGATTAGAAGATTACTAAAAATCTAGTGTGTCATTGCAAATCCATTTAAAAAAAGGCCTTTTCACAATTGAATGAAAAATGCAAATAAAGCGATTTGAATTAATACTTTTGAGTTGTGTATTAAGAATGACAAAGTGACAACCAGCCATATAGAGCGGCCGCTGGTACCTTTGACTTGGTCAGCGCTGCTGTAAAGTAGGCCCGCTGGTACACTGCAACCCTTTCATGTAGGTTTGGTTTTAACCAAACTCCAGTTATCATCAATAAATAACCACATTTGTGGACGGGTTAAATCACCAAAAATTATCAAAAGTTATTCGTTTTAAGCCCTTGGCAACTCATTATAGCTCATACCAGATGCAGAGCCATAAACTCGAAGTCCATAGGAAAAATTACCACACCCCTCCCGGAATTTATACACAAGGTCTTCTGCATACAGAGCGAATGCCTTACCGCTATGATGCCCCCAAAAGGATCATTAGCATTGTTTGAAAATGAGATATAGCTCCTGTCATCATTAAAGCATTTCCAAGACCAATATATCTTATACAAGAAAACTCACTACACCGACATTCCTTTCACTTTCCTTTACCTTTGATCAAAACGAAACAATCTGACTTCAAACATGCAAGCAACACAGTTGATATATATAAAGCACCAAGGCAATCAACTCCAAGCAGTTCCATCCACAAAAACACATCTACATTCACAAACACATCCACATACCTCAATTAAAAAACAAATCCAAAAACATCTACCTTCACAAACAAATATCTACATTCACAAACACGTCCAAACACATCTACCTTCACAAACAAATACCTCTAATCACAAACAATATCCCCTATTAACAAACAAAAACATCTCTTCACCAACAAAAACCCCTTTTCACAAACAAATAAAGAAATAGACCAAAGATTCGGTAATAAGGATGAGTTCAAGTACAGAAATTATAGATCAAAGATCGAGCCTTCAGCATGAGGTCAAATAGAATAATATATCAAAGATTGAACCAGGAGCATGAATTCAAGTCCACAAATATATCGGTGTCTACCGATGTAAGCATTAAAATTAGTTAAATCCCATTGTTTTTCATCAAATATAGTGAACGCTATTTTAATATCTGTATCAATCACAAATCATGTCAGTTTTCACAATGTAGATAAGATAAAAGGCGCTTGCGCGTTTATTGATATATTATAATTTCAAGACATTTTCTAACTATGGATATGATATCAAGTAAAACCAGAAGTACATTCAGCTTTTCAAGCATTCTGGCTTATCATAAACAAAATATTATGTCTTTCTTAGATATACTGCATTATTGATTTTCCTTTTATGAATAGCGCCTTATGTGGCAAAATCTGATCAGTTTTCTTATAACTGAGGGGGTTTACTACCAAGGAGCTGGCCACGACACTGCTTGGGGGTATAATGTGGTTTGGATAACAAAACAAAACTTTTATGAATATTGTATGAAAATAATATATTGTACATGCACTGTTGTTATATTACTATTGTAAAGCGCCTTGAGCTCTTCGAGGGTAATATAAATGTGCATATTATCATCATCATCATTATCATTATTTCTCACTTCCAAAATTTACCTCCGCGCACTTACACCATTAAGAGTTGGACACAAGATGATACCAAAGTTCGAGCTTTCAGCATTAACTCAAGTTGACAAATTGTCGCGATAATGTGGTGACCCTGTTTTCATTGATTAACACCCTTTTATTATTATTGTTATAGTGTACAAGTTTGGTATGTGCCAGTGTTGAATGGCCGAATGATTGAGAGTCTGACATTATAGAATTGGTTTACCCGTCATATCGATCTTGTGAGCATAGAGGAAATTTGTGACGTTGATTGTCAACAGGAATCATAACCTATCGTGACATTTAAGTACATTGTTCTTTATTTTGTAAACGATTGTTGCTATAACACAATCTGTTCTTAGTAAACGCATGTGTATTTCAGGTCATTATGACATAACATAATTTGTCAATGACGCTGTGGTCAAAATCATATCATCATCATTTATTCCGCCTCTGGAATGATTTATAAGTGCAGACGGGGCGTAAAAGGAGAACTTAAACTTTATCATTACCATTGTTGTCATTACCCCCTACTGTCCATTGTTAAGTTTTTCGTTACACAAATAGATCAAAGATCGAGCTTTCACATGAATTGATGGTACCGCGGTGGCTAAGATTTTCAACCAATCGTAAAATTTCTTTGTCATTTTTGTGATCGAGTTTGTTTCTAGGTAAGTAAAGCTTTTTGGTTGGCAACCTCTGTCACTAATAATGGCATAAAGGTGTGTATCAAAAGTGTGTGTTCTACCGGAAAGAACATTTGCTATCTTATAGCATCTATGAGTAGTATTTACAATCCCCCCGTTGTCAACATCAGTAACGCACATAATAGATCAATCCCATGTAAAAATGTCTTGAATTAAGTGGGAAGATGAATTTTTAATGTCAAACAAATGACATGATATTCATCTTTTGCAATGAAAAGGCCATTTTAATTTGGCAAGTCTAGTAATGAAGATGATGCCATTTGGCCATTGCGAACAAAAGGATTGACAGACATAATAACTACAGTTACCAAGGGGAATCCCCATAGCCTTTCAGTACCATCAATTCTACAAATGAATCAATGATTGAGCCTTCAACATGAATTTAATTACAGAAATACAGTCGACTCTGATTAATCACAACACGATGGGAGTAGCAAAAAAGTTGTGATTAACCAGTGACTTTTATATAGAATTAATTAATTCTGTTTCTTGGGAAAAGTTGCAATAAAGTGCAACTGCGATTAACTGAGTTGGATTAAACCGGAGTCGACCGTATATCAAAGATCAACCCTTGGGAATGAACAATGACAAGACACTCAAAGCCACACCTCTCATGGAACCCGAAAAAATAATAATCCAGCAAGCTCTAACACAAAATGCAAAATATTGAATACTAAAGGGCTGAAACAAAGGGAACATTCAATTTCACAGCGATAATAAAACTTGCATATCGATAATGATACTGATAATTACACCAAGTATGCATTAAATCAAAATACATTGTTCATTCAGACATGAAATTGAACTAGGAAGGAGAAAAACATCTTGTATGCATGGACAAAACAATATAAATAAAGCCACAAATAGCATAACGTTCCCAACTGCAATGAGCAGCTCACTGACTCATCAAGCAATAGTTCATCTCTCACATTCTTCAATCACGAATCGTATATGACGCATCGATTATTATTTAGTCAGATTTCAAATAATTTTTAAACAAAACAAACAAACAAAATGTAAAAAACTACAAACCATGACAATTGCACTAAAATTTGACAGAAAAAGATGAAAAAAAAAAAAGGAAAACAAAAGGAAAAGTCATTAAAATGCCACAACCCAATGAACAAAAACATTCTGAAAGCTTTAAGCCAAGTGAAACTGAAAGGTTTAATCCAAATCAAAATAATTAGTAAACTGTAAATGGAGGCTATAGGCACGTTCAAACAAATCAATACAAACAAGCCATCATCCACAATATGCTAGAATGAAATGTTTTTCCAACAGGGTGTGAGATAAAGGTCAACAGCCAAATAGAAGGAGGAAGGAGGCATACAAATACCCAGTAAGAATTAGCATCCTCAAAATGTTCTTCCTCATCCTCTTTACCCTTGGAAAGACAAAGTGGTACAAAAAACCTTGTCAGACAGGTGGAGTGTTATGTTACAGCAGCTTACAGCTCATGTTATGTCATATGAATGGATGTGCTGTTGTAGTGTACGTTGTATATTCATACAAATGTGTCATATGTGGTCATGCTGTTGAAGCTTAGCCGGTGGTCGAACAATTAGCATGCTGAACAGGTCAACGTGGTCAAGCTACATTGATCGTGATCTGTATCTGGACGGGTGACCACTTGGGCGCTGTGCCATTGGGTAAGGCACTTTGCTTAAATCACTCGAATCAGGTGTAAATGAGTACCCGGTCGAGGACAGTGAACGATCTTGTCAGAATGCTAGTGCTGAAGCGCCTAACAGGCAGCTTGCACTGTATACTCCTCACGGAGTCGAGAAGGATACAGGAGTGTTATGGCCTGCCGGGGGTAAACTATACATTGTAAAGCACATTGAGCATGATGAACTTCGTGGAGATGCGCTATATAAGTGCTATGCTTTATAAACATCTGTCATATGGTCATATTGTGTTAGTATGGTACAGCTTATTCATATATTTATCGTATGGTTGTGCTGTTGTAGTGAATGTTACAGCTTATTCATACATTTGTCATAATATGGTTGTGCTGTTGTAGTGTGTATTACAGCTTACTCATACATATGTCATGGTCGCGCTGTTGTAGTGTATGTTGCAGCTTATTTATACATTCATCATATGGTCGTGCTGTTGTATGTAGCAAGTTTTACAGCTTTTTCATACACATATGTCACATGTTAGTACCAAAGACATCAAATTAAAGGGTAGCAGGCACTAGTAATGATAAATATTATCAAGTAAAGATGGAAAATGTGAAAGTGCCAGAAACAGCCACAGAAGAAAGAAAAGTGGAATGTCGACAGTCAGGATCGAACCCACACCAGTGAACGACAACACTGCCTAGTTGAAGACAGAGCTAATCCGCCACCAAAGACATGGGAAGGTCGTTTCAGGGTTTTTTCCTCTTTGGAGTTACAGAGCAATTTTCTCATTTTAAGTGCAAACAAATTATTTGTATTTTGTGTTAAAATATCGTGGGGGGGGGATGAGAGTGACTTCCCCTAATGCTTTGCTTTTCATTCAGTGTGACCTTGGTGGATCCAGCAGCCACTGTACTTTTTACATGATTTTTACTTGTAAGAACTGGTTAGAGACAAACAAATTTGTGCCTGCTTGTTTCTGATTTGATGTAAAACATCACCCCAGAGTTAAAATAAAGAAGTTGAAATAAAATACCAAGTTAAAGTGGTTGATTAATGGCAAAAAAACCCAACAAAAACACATTTTTAAAAAGGGCACATAAACACCTCAAATCAAGTATACCTCTGATATTCCAACTTTCATTTCCTTAGTAGGCATGAATAGCAATAATACAAAATTAACTTTACACAGTTACATACAGAGGCACACAAAAAATGCACCATTAAAAAGAATTCAACGATTAATTCTTTTTCCTTCTCCTTTTCATGTCAGCGCACAAGAACATATTAAAAGTGTTGTTTTAATTTCATAAAACATGTGTGGGAGTCAATATAACAAAAAAGCATGTGTGTAACATGAGCAAGTTAAATGGTAGTTAAGAGCTATTTCTAAGAGCTATTATTATAGTGTGTAAGCTGAATATAAAAAGGCCTGTAAAATTTTACTTTCCTCATTTCCATTCAATGACAATTTATAAATCATGCCAAGACTAAGTGAGGAACAGCGTTTATGCACAATTGGCATGGAGGAAACCTATATCACACAATGGGAGATTGCTAGACAGCTAAATTGCAATCACAAAACCATCAGACTTCTCCACCAATGTTATGAGGCAATCAGAAGCTCTAGGGAGTGGCCAAAACCAAGGGCGACAACTCAGGCCCAAGATCGCTATATAGTCAACAAACATTTAAGAATAGTTTCTTGTCAACCACTGAAACAGCTAGAGAAGTCATGGGGAGGCAGGCTTGGTGAGGAGAAGGCCTTATGTTGGACTAAATTTATCACCAAGGCATTGACAGCAGTGGGCCCAGAATCATAAAAAATGGACCAAACCATATTTACAAGAGGAGAACATAAAGACCCTTCACTTCCCGGCACTATCACCAGATATGGCACCGACTGCACATATGGGATGAGCTCTCCCGTCTAAAAACCTTGCCCCTGCAAGAACTGGAAGATGCTCTGAGTGATGAATGGAATGGCATTCCCTTGGAAGTGTTCCAATGAGGAGATGTTAAACCAGTATCCAAGCCCGACGATTGTTCAATGATCTTGTTATTTTCCCTAAACATATTCCTCATCAGTTTCTTTGTAATCATCTATCAATTTTTGTATCATTGCTTTTTATTTAAACATTTAAAATTGTATTTCAATGTCAGAAAATAAAAACGGATCAAATCATTATCACACTTGGTTGTTATATTACCAAAAGACGTGGTGCGTTTCTTTTGTGCTTCAGTATATATAAACACACACACAGCAATAAGCACACATACATACATTCACACACACACAAACAAAAACAATTTGAACTTCATTTTACTTGCAGACACACACACATATACATAAAACAGATAGAAAACACAAAGGTATACATATATCGTCGGTGACAATTTGCTTTTGAGCTGTTGTGTTTGATTTTTCATTTTTGATTGTTTGCTTGTTTGGTGATTAAACGGATAGTGCGCTAAACAGGTCAGCGTAGTTTGAATGGGTGACCACTTAGGTGCACCGTGTTCTGACTGTCCGGTGTTTGTGCCCTTGGGTAAGGCATTTTACTCTGCTTATGTCACTCGAGTAAATGAGTACCCGGCTGAGGGCAGCGAACAATCTTGTCAGAATGCTAGTGCAGAAGCACCTAAACTCCTCACTGGAGTTGAGAAGGATACAGGAACGTTATGGCCTGCCGGGGGTCAACTATACGTTAAATAAATGCTATGCTTTTACTTTTTTGTTGGGGTTTGTTTTTGTGTTCCTTTTGTTGTTGTTGTTTTTTTTGTGGTGG
>JARBEQ010259809.1:0-10548 GCA_030265355.1 Tritonia tetraquetra
TTGTAAAGCGCCTCTGAGCATCACTGATGGATACCGGCGCTATATAAATAATTGTTTATTATTATTATTATTATTATAGTCAACCTAAAACACAGTCAACCAAATATGGAGTAGGAGAACCCAATGTTTATGTTAATTTATCATGAGCAAGCTGCTCTGAATTGCTTATATTCTGTTTCTCGATTGGTGCTAGTTGACGGAAGCTGTGAAAAGGGAAGAAGTAGATACAGATGGAACCAAAGGGATGGGGGTCAGCACAGTTTACAGCTGTCATCATTGATGCAATATAGGGAATTAATACACAAAGATGATGATGTTATCTTCTAAGTACAACAACAGAGTAGATATTTATCTAAGGTGGTAAAGTTATAGATGTTTGCCAGTGGCTCGTGAGACATTTGAATATGTAGCAGTATTGTTCCATCAGATTTCTATTTAGGTATTGTTTTGGGTTCAGGGTTTATTCTAACTTTTTATATTACATACAGATATTGAATACTGTCTCCGTAACAAAATGGAAAAGAAGGACATGCTATATATTTATTCGAAACAGATACAATCTAAAGACAATTAAGAATTATCAAGAGTAGATGTATGATATTGTTGCAAAATAAATAGATAAAGAAAAAAAGAAAAAAACAACAAAAACAGCTAAGGTCTTAAGTGTCTCTATTGACAATAACTTAGGATAGTTTTCAGCTTTCAAAGATAGAAAAAGTGTTTTTCTTGTAAAACACTGAGTGTGAATTTTTATTTTTATTTTAATGCACTAAAATTTCCCCTCTCTTTTTGCATTTGTTCCCTAGGTAACTACCATCCTGTGGACATTTGTTCAGTTCAGAATCCAGAAAAATCTTGCAAATGGGGATTCAATGCTCAGTATGGTTTTGCTGGTGAGGTGCTCAATTACATGAGGCGTTACAAGTCGTTTGGATCAAGAAGAGTAGATGCTGCATTTGTTAAAGCGTTAACTAAAGCAAAACTAAGGTATAAACAGAAATTGATTATGACAGTGATTTTCTATACACCATCAAAGAGTGCACACCAATATGTGATGTGTATGTGTCAGATACTTGATACAAGATGTAACTGCTTTTGTCCATCATAATGTTCATACTCTCTTTTACTCATGAATATGTTATATATGCGATTTTGAGACACTTAATACTAGTGGTGACTGCTTTTGTTCAAGGCAGGGTTCATAAATAAATATCTATCTTTGCCCATTTTATGAATTCATCTCATAAAGTTTCCTCCACCTACAGGTAGTTTTTACAATGCGGTTGGGTTTTAGCCAATAGGTGTGTTTCTATTTCTTCTTTCTTTGTATGAATCTGGGTCAATAATACAAGCCAGTGATCAACCTACTGAAAGTGTGTTTTCCTGTGATATAATCTAGGTGTGTGAATATATTTCTCCTTTTGAATAATTGTTTCAGATAGCCGTATATTCTTTTTTGTTTCCCAGGGCATATGAATGTGACATCGAATACATCCCTGTTGAAAAATCCAGTGGCACAAAAAATGAACCATGCAGAACTGGGTAAGAAAATGTGTAATGAATGTATCTTCATGACCTTTCATGTTTTGGGAATTGAACTAGTCTAGCATACTATGGAACAAGGATGGCAAATGGGAAAGTGCCTGAAAAATACGGAAAAATAGCAAGGAATTGAACCCATACCACGGCGTACGACAACACCGCCTAGCCAGAGACAGAGCCAACGATTCCTACTATCGACATTCCAGTTTTCTTCTTCTATTGCTATTTTTCTGGCACATTCACATTTTCCATCCTTGCTTGATACTATTTCTAGTGCCTGCTTCCCTTTAATTCATTTATCATACTATGGCAACTCTAAGTTATTATTTGATGGTGTATTAGTCAAGAATGACCATGTGACTAAAGTAGGAAAATGAACATTGTTTCTTGACTTTGTTGATTGCTCAGCTTGCTATCGGTTTCACCTTGGTGCCTTATGTTAACTCTTCTCTTTTTTTAAAAATACCTGCCCAAAGCGGCAAATCTCACAGTTTTTATATAGCTGAGGGGTGACCACAAGGGCTACATTGATATGTTTACTGCTTATGATTAATACTGCTCAGTGTATTACTATTACTCATGGTGTCAATAAAGAGTTATGGACACAGTGAGCTGATCACATGCTTGTCTGGAATTCTTTGATCCACAGCCTTTCTTACCCTATGTTCAGCCATGCTTTGTGGTCGGGGTGCCTGCATTTATATCAGGTATCTTATATGCCTTTCATGACTGCTCTGCTGTATCGATGGGGTTTGATTAAAGAAACAAACAAGCAAAGAAATACATTATCATTGAGATTTTTTGTTGTTCATACACACAGATGCCCCATTTGCAAATTTAGTGTGAACAATACAGAAGAGACGGAGGACAAAGTGTGTGATCTTGTTCAAGAGTTTGATCCTCTCAACCAATCCCTCACCAGTAATGGCAGTTCAATTATAGGTAAATAAAAACATGCAATTTTCAGTTTAGACCTTGTTTGTAATTTCAATCTTTTTTTCTTTCTTTGCTAGATAACATTGTTAGTGCAATGAGCGCACTATTCTTATCTCTCAGTGGTTTTATAATCATACAAGCAGCCGCAAGAAGGACATCCTTTTTTGTCAAACATTTGTATTAGGATTTTACAGTGAAAAACAAACTTGGGGTGTGGTCATTTTCTTGAGATTGGCTTCAAATTGGACGTGCTGTCCATATTTATGGAATTTTTCTACTGTCAAAATGAATTTCACGATTTTTTATATTGCTCAGAGCTTGCCCAAGACAGTCCATGGTGCACTCTGAAGGGCAAGTACATGAACGTTGGTATATTTGTCATGTCCGGAGTGTGTGACATAGCCCCCCAGGGACTTAACAAGTTTGCACATTTGAACGACGGGACCATTGAACTCATTTTGGTGAAAGAGGTAGAGAAAAAAGAGTTTGTTCGACATCTCAAGAGACATGGCAACTCAAAAAATCAGGTAATTTTTTTGTCAAATGAATTAGTATGTAGTTTAATATGGTTTTGAGTTTTCACAGGTTATCTAAGAAGTAGTTTTATTTGTTTTAAAATCCTTTTCAACTCTATAGAGAGTATACAGTGCAAGTTGCCTTTTAAGTGCTTCAGCACTAGCATTCTGACAAGATCATTGGCTGCCTGGGCTGAGTACGCCATTGTACCTGAATCAAGTGAGGTAATCAGAGTAAAGTATCTTATCCAAGGACACAACGCCAGACAATCTCTAGTGGTCACCCATCCAAGTACTAACCATGGCCATCGCTGCTTGACTTTGCTGACCGGTTCAGCATGCTATCTTTTATGCTATTGGCGCCTTCATCATCTGTCTCTTGATCAGATGATACATTTTCATGCAAATTAAAGTTAAAGTTATTGTGTAGCATTACCGTAGAACTCAAATACAACGGGAGCTTGCTTACAACGGGACATTTATAAATCACTGATTTTTGCTCTATATAATGCTCAAGTTTTTCGACTCAGATACCACACTTTTATTGATTTATTCATCCATGCACAGCTACTGAAAGTAATTACAGTGTAGGATTGAAGGATGGCCAAGACATTATGCCCTGATCATAGACATAATAATAATACTCTGTGGCAGTGATTTTCCACCCTGCACAAGTGAGCGATAATGGGATTTAAGCCATGGTCCCAATGATTGTGTTGTAACCAAGTTCCACTACCTACCAAATATAATAAATTTCACTCTTTTTTCCAGTTTGATTTTCCATTCATTGACGTTATCAAAGTGAAGGAGATTCGTCTAAAGCCACGTTTCCCCACAAGCTGGAACTATAATGGTGATTTCAATGAAATCGAATACCAGGTGTGTTTTGTGATAAGGTCTGAAAAACATATCTATTTCTCCAGTACTTTTAGAAATATAGTGTCTCCTGTCGAGCTTATATTTCTATGTAAGGTTAGCTTTGTGATAGATATTTATAATTTTAGAGCATAGATATTTGGGGTAAATAAATCATAAACCTCCTGCATCACATGGCACATAGAGACAATTGCTGCTTCTATCCGGATCCATCCGTCATCTCACGGCTCCGTGGAGGAGCATAAGGCATCAACAAATCACCTCCATTCAACTCTGTCTTGGGCCAGTCTCCATTCAACTCTGTCATGGGCCAGTCTCCATTCAACTCTGTCATGGGCCAGTCTCCATTCAACTCAGTCATGGGCCAGTCTCCATTCAACTCTGTCTTGGGCCAGTCTCCATTCAACTCAGTCATGGGCCAGTCTTTTCAGCTCATTCCCTGTCTCTTCTCTCTCCTCTACGACTGGTTTTCTCCATGTTCTCAACACTCTTCTTTCCTTTCTTTTACTTTTACCTTGAAGTGTCCATGCCATAACACTACTGAATACCATAAGGAAGACATCATGATTGATCACACTAAATAGAATAAGACCACATATAGAAAGATGTCTGTCACACAGCCAAAGCGGATTTCGACCAAACAAAAGCACGGCTGATGTAGTATGGATCAACAAATGGCTTGCAGCAACAGCACACACAGAGAACACGAAACTAACCATCACCGGAAGGGCAGGATTTGATACAATTAACAGGCATGCATAACTAAACATCTTGCCGCCTATCATCAATATGCTTTCTACTCCAAAAAACTCAAATTAACACAAAAATCAATGGAGCATCAATACAAAAGCCATTCACCAGTAAAGTCAGAACACCTCAGGGAGATGATTTAAGCCTGGTTCTGTTTGGGGTGTACCTTGAACATGCCTTAAAAGATGTTAGGGCTACACTACCACACCCCACATCTAACCTGGAAAAAGAAACCCCACGAGAAATAATATATGCAGATGATATCAAAGATTGTATAAGTATAGGTCCCATAGACATAGACGAGGTACAAGACACTCTCCAAAAAAACACCTAACTGTTAATGTAGACAAAACTCATAAAAAGTAACACCAACTGGAAAACAACCAAAAAAGTAGGCTTACTAATAAGAGGCAAAGAAGATATAGAAGGGAGAAAACAACTTTCCATGGTCGCACTACACAAAGCCTCTGAAATTTGGATAAAGGGAAAAGAAAATTAAACACACAACTAAGCTAAAGCTCTATTAGAGCCTTATAAAATCAGTCTTGACATACAGCTGCGGGATATGGGCTCTAACACAAAGCGAAGAACAGAAACTAAATTATGCTGTCCACAAAAAAACAACTCCTGGGGATTCTCAACAGATGGTACTCCACAAAGATTACAAACAAATTGTTATTAAAAAATGCAATGAAAGGCCTTTGTCTCTCTAGACACTGTGAAGCAGATGGCGAATATTTGGACATATATTACGAAGAGACATATACTGGCCAATAAAGTTATGACATCATTTTTCACCAAATCTGGCGACAGATTCAAAGGAAGACCAGTGACAACAATACACACAGTCATCAACAGAGACCTCGCCCATCTCATCAACAAAACACTGAAACTCCAAAGAAGACCTTGCCTTCATATGATCAATTGCGCAAGACAGAAAATGCTGGCAAGAATTAACAGCAAAGATTTGAGAAGCAGCGTAGGTGGCACAGTCGGAACACTGAACACAAAAGGTCCTCTTCCCCTATTTTCTATTCAGATCAAGCAGATCAAAATATGTTTTAATTAAGGCAAAAAAGGATAAAATGTTTGAGCTGGGTTATGTGCAATATGTTGAGCTCTGATTAAAAGTTTGGTCGCCCTATATGTAAACTTGTTTTATTGCATTTTATGGGTCGTACAGAATAGATTTGCCTCATCCATTTTCAAGAACAAGCTATGGATTTAGGAATGTATTGGCACCTTCAAATTGATGTTTATTTAAAAGAAAACACAATATTTAATAATATGGTATTTATATTTGTCATGTTATTATATTGATGGCATTATTTCAAGATGGACAAATTAGTTGATCAGTTTGAATGCTGAATCAAATTATTCTTAAAAATTCAGTATCATTGCTGGAAAGTTTAATGTTTGCATTATTTTCTTCTCTTTCAAATGTCCTATGTTTGTTGAATGCTTGATCTAAGATGGAAAAAGAAGAATCCAAACTACAAACTGGCAAGTCCTTGGAGGTCATTGCGGATCTGGATAGTGATGATGATGATACAGCCACTACCCGAAGCATGGATAACCTGGATTTGTCTGATGATGATTCGTATGAAGGCAAAGAAAATGGAAAAGAGGTTAGAAAGTATATCTTACAAAAAACAGCTTAGAAATTAGATATTAATCCTCCCTTACTGGTGATTATCCACCGTGTGGGCACCGGGGTCCCTCACTGTGAGGGTGCAAAAATAGTCCCAACGTGAACCTGCGTGTCGTAAGAGGCGACTTAAAGGTAACCACAAGTTGCGACTCCCGAAAAGGTTGGGGGTTGTGGCGTAGGGTTAGCAGCCGTTCCCATGGAAAAAGAATAAGCACGCTACAGAAAACCGGTGATTATAGTATCACATGTTTTTAAAAATGAAATAACAAATAAGAATTTAGAGCAATTTTATTATTCATTGTTAAAATGGAATCTGCAATGTATGTAGGAAAATTACCATGTATATCAATTAAATGATAGAAATTGATTTTGAAATAGATTACTCAAGTTTTATATTTAATGTTAAAAGAGAAGTCATTGTAATTATTTTTTACTCAGCCCAAACAGGAACAACCAAGACTTGTTGGGCCTCAATACAGACAAACTTTCACTGAAATGGAAATAGCAAGACGAAGGAAGATTGCTCGAAAAAAAGAAGAGAAACAAAAAGCCAGAGAAGAATCCAAGATGTTGTCTGTTTGGAACATTGACAATCAAATTGAAGACACACGAGAACTTGATTTCAAGTGAGAACTTTGACTTTGTTAAATGCTTTCAGAAATATAGGTTGTGTTTTGAAATCTTTTAGATATGAAATGTTAAAAGAAAAGGAATTTTTATTCAAAATGTTGCATAAATTGCATTTTGTTCTTAGGATGTATAGCCATGGAGCCCTTATGTGTCCACAATCAACATACCACCATCTTTCATTCTCATGTTCACACCAAGAAATGGACAGTGGACATCAAAGTGCTGGAGCGTAAGGGCTCCATTACTCTGTACATTATTGATTTTTAATTCTTAGGGGTTTTTTAAAGTTTTGAGTAAAGCACAAATTGACTGTCTATGGTTTTTTATTTGACACAATTTTTGTTTTTGATTTCTGTCCATACAGAGTACACAAAGGATTGATTAAAATCTGTGGTCTCGGTATATCACCCCATACAGATCATGACGATGTTAGACTGAGTTGCTTGCCAGGTTGATGCCATCAACGATTGTAACAATCGTATCAAACGCAATGTGTTCCTCATTTATTATTTTCACAATTCTGATAACTTTTTTGATGCACAAGACCTAGAACCCAAGAGATATCTGTATATTTTCAAGATTGAAAGACAAAGAAGGAGATTGTCATTTTGGTGCTGAGCTGAATAAATCTTTTATCTACTTTTGATTCTCTCTCGCAAGTTTAGAAACATTACTTCAGCTAAGTTATCTAAATATTTGTTGACTAAAGGACTTGCATTTATTTGATGACTTTTAAAAAGTCTTGTATTCTGCCTCCCAGTATTGAAATTTATTATGTCCTTATGATAAAATGTCAGCAGTAGATACAGGAAGAAAATCAGTTTCTTGTACCTGCATTATACAGCTGTCCAAAAGCAAAGCAATGTATCGACTTAAACCTATTTATGGAATTGGTTGAATTAATTGATTTAAGTAAAGAGGCTAGTGGACCAATAATTTTTGCCATTTTCTCAAAACTATGTTGAATACAGATATGTTGCCGTGTCTTTGAACGGCAGTAAATATTTTCATATAAAATATACGAGCCAGATTTGATTTTCAAACTCCCATGCCAAGTATCACAAGATTTTATTCATTTGTTATTTTCAAAATTGAGACTTAACAATAAATATCTCTTGGTTGTAGATTGTTGTAAGCTAAACATGATTGACGATCTGTATTTAGAAAAAAACGTTTTTTCCTCTTGAACAATAAAACTGAAACATGGCAGTTCTGGATATAATATTGATTAGATGTCATTCATAAAAAAGAATGTGATGCATCCAAACATCAAATAGTACACAGAAAGAACTTAGACATTTAGAAACTTTAAAAAGTTAGCCATTTGATCTCCAGAAATGTATATGCTGAAAAACATTCTAAAAATCATTTACAAAATATTTGATCAATGTTATGATAATGATAGTGCACTATGTTTTATTATAAAAGTCTTAAATTTATCAACCTCATATTTACATCTAGTATATATATCTAGATATAACGAATAGGGAAAATTAGGTAATTTTTCTACCATTTTCTTTCATGATTTCTTTTCTTTTTAATCTACCACAAAGAGCTCCCAAGACTCTGCTCATGTGATTCTGTCTGTAATAACTATTTCTTGAAATTATTGCCCATTCAGAGAGCCCTACAAAAAATTCACAAAAATTCGAAATTGACCCTGAAGATATATTACACACTCAAAATCAAAATCTACAATACAAATGATGCAGGAAGAATATATGTAGCATTAGAGACAGACAAAAGGCCTTTGAATTGCTGAGAAACTTTGAAGCTGCCAACTGCATCAAGATAACTCTGCAGTGGATCCTGGGACATATGGATACCGGGAAATGAGACAGCAGATAGGTGATCGAAACTTTTGATGTATTTGGGTGCTCGGCATACACAGTGGGCTGATTACCTGCTTGTCTGAGATTCTTTGATCCATAGAATTTCCAGCTCTGTGTTCAGTCATGTTTGGTGGTCGGATGCCTACATTTATGGCTTGTGTGCCTTTCATGGCTGAACATAGGGCTGGCCCTAACACTGCTCTGCGGTATTAATAGGGTACAGACAAACAAACAAACAAACAAGGGTACTCGCCATTCATTGGGCTGTTTGATGATATTGTGCAGAACATTTTTCTTATGTTTTTTCTGCTGTTCAGTCGAAATACTCATTGAGGATTATCATTTCATTTTCAAATCCTTTTAAAAGATTTCTTTTTATTAAGTAATACCCTTGAAACTTTTAAGACCATTCCTCAATTCTTTAAGTCTTCATTTGACCTCTTTCAGGTATGCTAACTGTTTAAAATGCTAGGTATTCTTGACTTGTAACCACATTCTTTTTTTTCATCTAATGTCTATAATTCACTTCCATATTTTAAGAATGTAGTTGAAGTATTTGCCCAGAGTGGTAGAACCTCCCAGTATCTACAATTGCTAAGGGGATACCCACAAGAGCTAGAGTAATTTGTTTATTGGCCTGTCTTCGTTTAATGCTACTCATGCTTGTCTGAAACTCACTGATCCAAAAAATTTTCGGCTCTGTGTTCAGTCATGTTTGGTGGTCGGGTTGCCCGCATTTATGGCAGGTATCTTGTGTGCCTTTCATGATTGAACATAGGGCTGGCCCCAACACTGCTCTCTGGTATTGATGAGGTTCAATCTAACAAACAAACAAGGTTGAGGTACCGATTATTGATGCTCTAAAAATCAGTACAGGATTGTGGGGACGAGAAACAAATATGTATCATATGTATGAATCTAGGTCATGCCAATGTCATATGCCAAAATCAAGGGAAAAATCATATATATGAATCATTACACAGTCCATCTTGTGCAATAATCTTATCTGAAATACCAATTTAGACCTGTGTAGATTTTCATTTTGATTTGAAAATACACACAAACGTTTTTTCCAGGAAAAGAACATCCAAACATTCATGCTTTATATCAAGGATTTGCAAGGATTGTAAAATGTTTTGGAATTTTAAAAACCAACCCCTTTTCTTATCATTGTAAAAAAAAAAAGGATGAGAAATAAAGTGATTTTTTGCTTTATAAAGAAGAATGTTTAATTATTTTCATGTTTAAATTTCAAAAGGATTACATGAATGGTTCTTTTTCTATGAAAGTTTTAAAAATCCCTAAAACCCCAGTAGTGAGCATATGTGACCCCGAAAAAACGCTTGGTAGCAAGTGAGTAAATTCTCTATATTTTCTTCATCGTTGTTCACCTCTGATATGAAATGCAACATGTCCACTGACAATTGATCATTGATATTTTTAAAACATTATTTAAATTTTGTAAATAAAAAGTGAGCTCACAATTTATTTTTTTTACCAATTGTCCTCAAATTTAAGTTTTGTGTTCATGATGGTTTTGACACCATTTATCTGAATTTGTCACCAAGAAATTTGACATCCAGAAACACAGCTATACTATGACATCCAGAAACACAGCTATACTATGACATCCAGAAACACAACTATACTATGACATCCAGAAACACAGCTATACTATGACATCCAGAAACACAGCTATACTATGACATCCAGAAACACAGCTATACTATGACATCCAAAAACACAACTATACTATGACATCCAGAAACACAGCTATACTATGACATCCAGAAACACAGCTATACTATGACATCCA
>JARBEQ010259820.1:0-10548 GCA_030265355.1 Tritonia tetraquetra
TTGTGTGCCTTTCATGACTGAATATAGGGCTGGCCCTAACACTGCTCTGTGGTATTAATAGGGTTCGATCAAACAAATGATATCCGATTGTTTTACTGGGCAAAACTGTGTGAATGTGTAATATGAATGGGGAGGAGAGAACGTTTTGTTTTGTTATCCAAACCACACTATACCCCCAAGGAGTGTCGTGGCCAGCTCCAAGTCCAGCATTGCTGAACACATAGCTGGAGAAACTCTGGTTCTAGGTAGATAAGGCAAGCAGGTGATCATCCCACTGTACTCCAAACATTGAATGGCACAATGAACGTCACATTTTTAGGCGTTCCCAAGTTTTGGCCATAACAATATTTACTGTTGCCTTAGTAGTAAACCCCTTCAGCTATAAGAAAACTGAGTGCATTTTGCCACAAAAGGCGGGAGAGAAAGTTTAAACAATAATTATCGTTTTTAAGGGCGACTATTTACATGATTTCGATAATAAGTCGATGAGCAAAAGGCATCAGACACATGGCGCATTTATTGCTCAGGCAAAGACAAGAACCGAAATTCTTATTTCGAGGGTCTAAAATTATGAGTCCTGGATTTATTGGTTTCGCTGTGATTAAGCAATCACGAAGCGTGTTAAATGCATTGAAGAAGATTTAGAAAGATTAGCAGCGCCTCAAATTATGGAAGACCCTGGTGCATTTATTGCTCAGTCAAAGACAAGAATCGACGTTTTTCTTTCGAGGGTCTAAAATGAGCCCTGAATTAATTGGTTTCGCTGCTTAAGGGATTGAGAAATCACGAAGTGTTAAATGCATTGAAGAAGATTTAGAAAGATTAGCAGCGCCTCAAATTATGTACGGTACCGCCGTCGCTATCATCGGGTAAACATAATTTTAACCAATCAGACAATTTCTTTGTCGTTTTTTAGGGCCAGTTTGTTTCTAGATAAGGCAAGCCTCATATTGACGACCATTCTTAGCATTAGCAAACAACCTTAGTATCTGGTTATGTCTATTTATTCAGAGCAACGTAAAGATGTCACCGGAAACGACCTTTGCTATTATTTACATACAGTACTGTACATACATATTACCTTCGATCTGGATTCGAGATTTAAAATTCGTAGTTAGCATCGGTTTTTGATCTAGAGAAATCCAGCCTCATAGTGCTGGCTCTACATTGTAATGGTAAAAGGGAATTGGATAAGAAAGAAAGCTAGCATCGGTAAAGTGCATAACAGATCCATCTCATGGGGAAATGTCTGCAATTAAGTGGGAAGATAATGTTGTATTATTGTAATAATATAATCATTGATTTTAGACAGATCAGTCTCAATGAAATGACGATTTTCATTTGGCAAGTCATGCATAGCGTATTCTAATCGTAACCTCAAACGACGATTTACCTTCGCATAGGAGTAGACCCGAAACCAGGAGGACGACCTCAGGAAGACACAACCATTTATCAACATAGTAACACCCGAAAAGATCTGTTCCAAAAATGTGTGGCCAACGGCTGACCAAGAAAATCTAATAACGCAGAGCCTGGGCAGAAATGGGGACATATTGGCCATAAGGCCGACAAAGAACCCCAGTGGCCTCGATTGGCCATAAGGCCGCCAAAAACCCCAGTGGCCTCGATTGGTCATAAGGCCTCCAAAGAACTGCGGTGGCCTCGATTGGCCACATTCTGAAAAATCCAGTCCTCGACCTAACACGATGATATGCTCTGAAATGGATCCTCGCGAGACAAAGAAGAGAGGACAACCGAGAGTCAATTGGAGAAGAAGTACAGAGGACGAGCTGGAAACAAGCAAAAAAGATATTAAACCAAGGGTTGAGGTAATATAAACATTCACAACAGAAAATATGGATGGATTGGTCTCACCTTTCTTTCTTTCTTATCCAGTTCCCTGTAACCATTACAGTGTATGACCTGCTCTAGGAGGCGGATTTACTCTGGATTAAGATATTAGGCCCAGCAGGTGATCAGCCCACTCTGACTTTTAATGGTAGAAATCAATTTTGACCCACCGGATAGCGGCCACCTACTCTCCTCGATTTCCAACTGCCAAGGGTTCTTTATCGTGCACAACTTGCACATGGGACCTCCGAATTTATCGTCCGTCTCCGATAGGATTAGGTTATTCATCCCACCTACCTTCATAGGATCAGGGGAATGGCAAATAGGTTTATACCGAGTTTTATTAAGAAAAATAATAGCTGTCGCCGCTGGGATATGAACTCTGTACCTTTCGCTTCAAATGCCAGCACCTTACCTCTAGGCCACTGGGACCCCATTGGGCTCACCAGCTTCCGATCTAACAAGACAGGCCCTGAGCGGGAATTCTCAAGGTAAATGGTAGAGAGGACGGCCGAGGTTGAACTCACCTGAGCTCCAGCTAGAGAGAGGCAGAGAAAGTGGCCCAAAACAAAGTCCATTAGAGAAGCGTTGTGGACGCCTATGCTCCGATCACAGCGATAGGCATGTGATGATTTTTTTTAAAAATGATGCCCTTCTGCCTTTTAGACTCATACAGCTTAACTTGGTGTCGGTAGCGTGAAGCGACAAGTACAATTTGTTACTTTTTGGTTTGGACGCTAGTCTATTGCAAAATATTTCCCAAATCGTATTTGAGAATTGGTACCCATTTCTACACCTGGGTCGAGTGAGGCAAACGGAGTAACGGTTCTTGCCCAAGAAAAAAAAAAGTGCCCGAAGTCGGACTCGAACTCACGACCCTCGTCATGTAAGTCTGCTGTCTACTCGGCCACCTTGCCTCCAAATGATGACATAATGAGATAAAATAATAGACATAAAATGGGGTGAAATCGGAGATAAGACTACGAAGGTCGGGTATCAGTTAAGGTACAACATAATGACTGATGCAGTGCATGGGACCTCGTTTCCCCCAATCCGAGGAAGTCCGCCTTATGAGAGCGTAAATCCGCGGTTTACTTTGAGCTGGGAGGTTTACCACAAAGTGTCATAAAGGCAACATTTTGATATTGTTATACCCCACACCTGAGCAAAGTCTGTCGATAGCTCATCTTGCCATTCAGTGTTCGGGCACAGTAGGCTGATCATCTGCTTGCCTATCCACCAGATCCAGAGATTTTCCAGCGCAGTGTTCAGCAGTGTTGAACATGGGGCGGGTGTAAAGCTGGTGCTATCGATAACAATACAACACCAGCAATTACAACCTGATGCCGGGTCGTCATCGTAATTGCGCTTTGCTGTGGCGCAACTGTTCACTCGGCACACATCGCATATAGTATGCCTCTTTTCCGTCTTGTGCCCGGACAGTTTCGCCTCGGTAAGACCTATGCGTCGATCGAGAAAAACAACTCACAAAAAACGTCCATATCGGAGAATTTTGTACGTCGTTCTTCTTGCGCCATGTTCGCCAAACAAAAATGCTCAGGTGTGGACCCGGCATTAGAAGGCTAGTTTTTAAATGTTCAGGGAGGGTCGGAAGGGGCAGTGAAGTATGAGCTCACAATGAACTGAAACACAGCTAGGGCGCCAGTCAAAAAATTGCCCAAGATAGATAAAGATGGGGGTCTTTTATAGCTGCCCTATGTGTCAGCTGGCATGTAAAGACTAAGGCCCAAAATGCACCAAAACAGTGCACAGAGCACAGAAGACAGATTTTGTGTATTTTGGGCCTAAGATCCCAAACGGGAGTGGAATCACATCTCTCGAGAAGTGATTCTCAGTACTCTTTCAGTGAAGATCCAGAAAAACGCAATCTAAAAACCCTTTCACGCGTAAGGGATGTGCCCATTTCCCCTTCTCTTGAGTTATTATAGACTTTCCGTGTCTTCACTGGGAGAGTGATGAGAATGTGAGGGAGATGTGATGCTGCTCCGTTTGGGCCAATGGAAGGGTCGTGACAACGCATCATTTATTGTGATAAAGATAAACACTGTTCATTAGGAGGAAGCAGTTGGTCGTTTCTCCCACGGGATTCAAACACCAGTCGCAAGACGGAACACTTAACCACTCAGTCACGATGTCGCCAGAATGTCGTCTCACATCGAGCTGAGAAATAAATCAACGTGGAGCGGCCACCGATACTGAAAAAAAGTAAATAAAATATATTATGACGATGATGGTGATGTTGATAATGATGATAATGATGATGATGACGACGACGATAATTGCGACGCTGGTGGTGACGATGACGATGACGGTGTGTGTGTGTGTGTGTGTGTGTGTGTGAGGGGGGGGGGGGGGGGAGAGAAATGTGACGGAGGGAGTAAAGAAGAAGAAAAAAAAAGGAAATAAAAGAGAAGTGATTCTAATTATAAGGAAGGAGAGAATGATGACCGCAAGAGGGTGAAGAATCAACAGACAATAGAAAGGGAGGGGCGATGAGGGTTAGCAGCTAAAGATACGACGACGAGACGTCGCAAGCCGAGCATCTCTTCTAAAGAAGAAGAAGATGAAACGTTTTGGAAAACAAAACACAAGAACCGTGCCCAAAGGCTCAGTGACCCGGGCTGACCCGACCTTTGTGACCTGTAACCTGGGCCGGGCTGTGGCATGCTTGGATTCGAAAACTGACACTGACAGACCCTTTCTTACCTCCAGAAGAATGAGATAGGCCCAAAGATAACACGGCCACAACAAAGGTGGCTGGGCACGAGGTGACCACAGGGTTTTTGACGCTTCGGACTGAAGGGGGGCGTAACGAGCCACACTATTTCACTCAGAGCCAAACCGTTCTATCTTACTAATGGGAGAAAAAAAAAACATCCATCGGTTGTTTTATGCTTGCACCGAACGCTGGTTTGATTTTGTCTCTTATTTCAATTCTATTGAACATCTTTAAAAAAATATTATTCCTTATTCTCATCTAGGTGCGTGCTGTCATTTATTGCAAGTCTCTTTGTTAACCGGCAGCGTTCGTAGCGCAGTGGCTAGATAAGTCACTTACCTATGGATGCGCGCCTATGGTGCGTTGTCTCTTTGTAAGGTTGCCTCAATGTTAAATCGTCAGAGTGTTTTGACCTAGTGAACAAAAAATCACAAATTTTGTGAGCTGTGTAGCTACTGTACTGTAAGTTAGGATCAAGCACTTCGATTGTTTTTATATGGACATGCATTTTGAAACGAGACCATAATATTATTACTTCATTATGATTACAATGGGTGGACGTTTTTTTTCCAGCTCTTGGAACAATATCAATAAACCGCATATCAGTATTTACTCAAATTATTCTGTAACGGGGACACAAGGATGCAGACTAATATAAAAAAGTGAAATGATGAAACACACAAACGACGCACTCACTCTCTCGCTGACAGGGGGGGGGGGGGGGTACAGATTTATGGGTTGAAGAAGGGTCGAATTATGGATGAGAAACCAGGCAAATCAAATGGGCGCGACTGGTCACTGACAACTACATGAACTTATAGTACAATTCTACAGTGATACATTTTTGCACATAGATGTAAACTCAAAGCTCACTCAGCTTTTGGAAGTGATGAAATTTATGATGGCTGATAATACCCACTCTCAAAATGTCTTTGTTTGATTGAACCCCATTGATACACCAAATCAATGTTGGGGCCAGTCCTATGTCCAGTCATGAAAGACACACACGATACCTGCTAGGCACCCCGACCACCAAACGTGGCTGAACACAGCCTTAAATCAAAGAATTTCAGACAAGCAGGTTAGGAGATCAGCACACCTTATACCTTTAACTCTCAATATAATAACATTATTATTGGATCGAGCTCTCGATCGAGTTTTTGGTTTACGGATACAAAACTCGCGAGATTTCTATTGGAGAGGCATAGTCTAGATACCTAAATAATATTATAGTAAGTATATATGGCCTATTTATATTACACAATGCATCATTGAATCTATTTCAAATGTAATTTCTTATTCATTTCATAAGTCGACGTTAAGATTTTATTTATTCCGGCCAAAATCATATTGATGCGTGTGAGTCTTGGGTGAAATGGTTGTACGCGACTCAGATAACCAGATTGAGCACGAAGTTTTGACAGACAACCTGCCAAGGGCAATAATCCGCGCATGACTGAGAATAAAGACGCAGAAGTGGACTCGATCTTACTTACCCCCCTTCCATTTAAATCGTCCACCCGCCACGCGCCCCACACGGAAGACAAAAAGCGTGAGAAACGCTTGAGATTGACACGCCCGGGTCACGGGTCATGGGTCATCAGAAACCAACAATGTCTTCCAGGCATACCACAATATGAGATATGTATGGTGTATATGAGGTGGTATTTAATGTCATTTAAACGCACCCACCTGTACACGTGCTTTATGCACATGCACGTGTGCTGTTCACAGAGGTGATGGGTGATTAAGGGTTTATTAAGGACATTGTAAAAGGTAGCGGGAATGTGATATAGGAGTGCCCAGGGTATTGTTTGCTTTCCCTCTTTGTGCTCGATTTCATCGTTGGAAGAGGACGGAGGAGGAGCTTTAGCAGGGGAGGATGAAGGAGGAGGCTAATGGAGGAGGAGAGGAGGAGGAGAGGAGGAGGAGAGGAGGATAAAGGAGGAGAGGGGGAGGTGGCGAAGAAGGAGGAGAGGATGAGAAAGAGGAGGAAGAGGACGAAGAAGGAGGAGAGGAGAAGGAAGAGGATAAAGGAGGAGGAGAGGAGGAGGAAGTGAACGAAGGAGGAAAGGAGGGGGATAAAGGAGGAAAGGAGGAGGTGACGAAGAAGGATGCGAGGATGAGAAAGAGGACGAAGGAGGAGGAGAAGAGGATAAACACGTAGACTAAGGTCTGTGTTAGGAGAGGAGAGTTGAGAAAGTTAAACTCACACACACGACACACACACACAGACTATACAGAGACAAACACACACACACGCACACACACACACACACAAAGATAGAGACAGACAGACAGACAGAAATAACCTATAGTTTAACAGGTGAACTGCATCGTGAAGATACATGATAATAATACTATGCAGCGAAGACATGAAAACCAAACTAGATAAGCACCTACCAAGATCATCATCGTGGTAATCTTAGAGGTTTTTCCTCTTCTTATTCAGCCCTCCGCAAAATGAACAAACTTGTACTTAATTGCGTAATTCCCAGAAGAGCATAACTGATTGACTGACTTAACGCCTTTCGCATTCTAGTCGTCCGACTCTGATGACTAGGATGATTTACTAGTCCTCCGAACGAGCTGTCACCAGATGATAATAAATAATTAGCTAGGTCTTTGGTGGATTTCAACCTAAGACCTGTGTTTTTTTTATACGTGATAGGTCTCTGTTTTGGTCGATTTGTCATTAATGATGTTAAAAGGCATTCCTTTGTATTTTTCTCCCGATTCGAAAAAGTACAATTTCATTGCTTTGTTTGCGGGAGACCATGATATCACCAAACGTCTTTTAACACTTAAATGTCTTGCTTGTCTCTTTGCCGGTCAGTGTCTTAGGGAGGCCACACAGAGAACGCTTGACGCTTCCGATGAACTATAATAATATAACAGGTGTTTTTTGACGGTGACTACCCTAGAGTTTTACATATCTATCTCCTTTCTGTCCTCTGCTAACTATATCTTTGAATTTTCATCTCTATTTAAGCTAAGTCCGAGAAAAGGTTTACTTGTTTCTCCTATGAATTTTGGATGGTGACTCACGTGTCATCTGCTCATCCCCAGCGAGTCCAGTTGCTCACGTAGTCTGTCCAGAAAAAAAAACAAGTCTCATCCAATGGAATAATTTACACCTATTTCTCACATCCAATCGTGAGTTTCGGGCTCGAATCTAGGTCCCCTCTCGTAACCGGAGGTACCCAGCAGTATCTACCCCTTCCCACGTTCATCTTAGCACTGTTATGTATTGCTTCTACTTTCCCACTACTTACCACAGTGTGTTATGTATCTCTTTTTCAATGTTTCTACTTTCCCACATTCAACTTATTATGGTATCGTAGTTTCAATGGCTAATACTACAGAACCCACTGGATAGCACCTTTCTAGTTACTCTGCATTGTTCTTGCTCCCATCGCAAGCGTCCGCCGTTCTCTTTGTGCTCGTCACCATCGTCTCCTATCATCGTCAAAAATAATATAAGACGTACGGAAGATGGAAGTGACAAAGAAAGTAGAAATGCAAAGAGAGGAGTTATAGGCCTTAGGGGGGCGGGCGAAGGAGTAACAGCATGAGGAAACAATAAAACACACACGACACGCATGCGCACCACAAAAAAGGAAAGGGTGAGCACGACGTGAAGACAGTGGACAATCACGTGACAGATGGACGGCTTGGACAAAAAAGGAGGGAATGCCAGAATGAATGGAGAGAAAATATCTGTTTGAAAGGACGGGGGCATGACACGACCAAAGGGGTGTGGGAATGACTGCTATGACAATGGTGAGAAGAGAAAGGATGCGCACGGGATAATCCGTACGCGACCAAGGAGGTTAAAAGAGAGGGAGGGAATCACCCGCTCAATGCCTGTGCCACAAAAATGAATCGACGGTCTGTTACAGTTTAATGAAACTTGGCTTGGCGATTTTAACTGCTAATGACATTACCAAAATATTTTTGTTCTCCTTCAAATTCATGCTAATTAATGGTTTCGCTTACTTACGCACACCTTACACCGAAAGGTACTAAAAAGGTTATTGATAAAGAAAGAACCTTATTTACGAAATACGTTTAATCATTTTCGAGATTTTTTTTGGTTTTATAAGTCCACGAGTTTGTGAACGCACTATTGAACTCTCACTCAATAACATATTATATCATATTAATATACTGATGTCAATGAGTGTTTTGGGTGAACGAAGCTTCATGTTGGCTCCCTCATTTCTTTTAACCTCCCCTTTGCATGCGATAGTCAATGTCTCTCTCTCTCTCTCTCTCTCTCTCTCTCTCTCTCTCTCTCTCTCTCTCTCTCTCTCTCTCTCTTTTGGGCTTTCCTAGCTCAGCGGTTAAGGTCAAAGTCCAATACCAATTCCTGTTGACACCCGTGACTTCTGAGGGCATGGTCTATTACTATTATGTAACAATATTGTCCAACAAACTGTCGAATTGGGTTCGAATCTGTTGAGATTTCGGGCTGAAGTGAGAATACCACGTCGTTTTGGGCTGTAAAGTTTCTTGTGCAAATTACACAGCGAGCTGGAGCTTATCTCGCCATAAATGAAGTCCGGATGTTTCTCTAGAGAGGGAATGACGTAAGGTTTCTCTCTTAGTCTTATTATTACTGTCCTATGTGCAACACGTCAGGTTTCAAGGAGATGCCCAAGAACTGTACCTTTGACTGATGCCCAGTACTCCAGGAAAAGTGCCTGCACTACATCGTGCAGCCAAAACACGATTCCGCTTGTGCTGCAACTGAACAGAATGGCCCTGAGCGGGAGTTGTCATCCCTGGTCTACCTGCACGATATACAAGTCTGTAGTCAATTCTGCTTGGAGACGTTGAAACTACGAACAATCCGTCCTTGCAATGCTAACGTATTGCCACTTCGGAAATCGACACTCCCGCCACTAGATATGATTTCTCTTCTTTTCATCAAGGTTTGGCATCGTGAAAATGCAACACAGAATTTTTTTCGAAGTGGCATTCACTTTGCAAAAGTGTGAAGACAAATTCTTACACATTGTAGTTTTTGCTTATTTGTTTTGTTTTTTAAAATGTATGAGTCGTGTTTGGGGGGAGCCACAATGCAAGACTTGGACATCCGACTGGGGCTAGGCCGAGGCTACAGAAGAGTGCCGGGTGGGTACAGGACCCGAATGACACAAGGATAAGCCAAGGTGTGCCGGCCGTGAACTGGTAGTGATTAAATTAGAGAGAGCAATTCCACTGGACTAGTATTAGTAAAACCTACCATTGTTCTATTTTAATTGAATTGTTACCATTTCCAATAAATCGCCAAGGCGCAGACAGCTTAGTTTATTCTGTGTAACTCGGACCTATCGGCGGCCACAGAGAGAACACTTGTTGCTTGTGATGAAAAAAAAACCCTTCGGACAGCAACTATCAATAGTTACCCTCCATTGTACTTTTCCCCCATCGAAAGCAACAAGCGTTCTCTCTGGGGCCGCCCTAACCCATACCACGTGGAACAGCTTGGTATGTGAAAGGGAAATAACTGGTGTAAAAATAAAAACCCTGCCCAGCCGAAGTTCTGGTTTGGTTGCTCCCAATGTCCATATGACAACCAAAACTCTCGATTGAAATGCGGTGGGTTCAAATCTTCACAGCCACCCCTCTGTCAATTCTGTTATGTAGGACTTCCAAAAAACACCTTTGTAGCTTTAAACTATGTTTGTTAGAAGAGAGGAAACATCGGCATAATTAGAGTTATATGCAGATAAAATTAATAGTTCGAGAAACAGTCAGAAACCATAACCGTCGCCCTCCAAACATTTTCCTCAAAAAATATCAAGGGACTTTTTCTCCCCCCAAATCCTGTGGTGCGGTAGTAACGCATCCACACACAATCGGGAGGTCCGTGATTGTTTGTTTGTTTGTTTGTTGCTGTTTTAGGGCTCTATCGACACAGAAAGGTCATTTCAGCGCCCGCCATACGG
>JARBEQ010259842.1:0-19363 GCA_030265355.1 Tritonia tetraquetra
GTCTGGATCTTTATTTGAGGCCCTCCCAATATGGTTGTACCTGTTTGGTATAGCCCTCAAAGTCATTAGACCACTCACGCCCCGTCCACCGCATCAATGTCGGTCACAAAGGAGAGGTGAAATCGGAAACAATATTTTTAATCGAGTATTGACAAAGACGGTAGATTGTATAAGACAGGAAACTGTGACGCCATGCGCTATGATCACATAGGCGGGCGAGTGAAAAACGACTCGCTGTGGTTAGATCGCCGCGTGCTGCACTGTGACCACAGTTGTTGGGTTTGTTGTTGTTGTTGTTGCAGGTTATTGTTTAGACTGTCACAATTCTTAAGTGATATAACCTATCAATGTTATACTAAATATAACTAATGCATTGTCAATTGTCTATTACATGAATAACAATGACATACCGTAACTCGTGTCCAAATACTGCTGCTTTACGTTGCATTTTCCTTGTCTGACTAGTTGATACCATTTCCCTGTTTACAACGATGAAGCCATATGATATGCAAACAAATTTAAAGCCATGAAAGTTACATTGCATTTGTTGTTATGTCTTTTTCTTATCCAGTTCCTTGTTATCATTACAGTGTAAGGCCGCTCTATGAGGCGGATTTACTCAGAATCAAGATATTAGGCCAAGCAGGTGATCAGCCCACTGTGACTTTTTGTGGCAGGAATTAATTTTGACCGGACAGCGGCCTTACAGCCTACTCTTATTGATTTCTCACTGCCAAGGGTTATTTAACGTGCATAACTTGCACACGGGGCCTCCGATTGTATCGTCCGTCTCCGATAGGACTAGGTTCTTGATCCCACCTGCCCTCGTAGGATCAAGGGAGTGGCAAACTTTTGTTTGGTTTGGTTTTGTAAATAACAATAACTGTGTTGCCACGTGTCCCTGCCACCATTTCAATCATGAACTCAAAATACCAATCTGTTGTATTCTCCATTCGGTGGTAGTGTCCGGTTATAAACAAGGCAGTCAGCTTGTCAGTCGGTTATAACTTGTCTACATGTTAAAACTTAGCCTATCTATCACGGCTTCAACGACGACGATCCAACTCAGATGGAAATGGGTTTTATATGTAATTTCTATTACAATGCTCACCGCCACTGTTACATTAATAACACGGCTAATTGCTTGATTGGTCATTACAATGCAAATGAGTACACATTGGCGGAAGGTGAATGAGTCGTTTGTGAAGGGATCTCGACGTGCTATTAAGAATATCACCAAAGAGTATGTTACCGGCAATGTATTAGATTCAGGCAATCTATAGAATGCCCAGGCGAAGTATGAAATTTTGTCTATAGAATGCCCAGTGCCCAGGTAAAGTATGAAATTCAGTCTATTAGAATGCCCAGGCAAAGTATGATATTCAGTTTCCAAACCTTAAAGTAAAGAATCATAGGATTTAAAGGTTGTGAAATTCAGTCCATGGTATGAATTAACGATAATGAAAATGTTTCTTTCTGTTGTTTAATTGAAAAAAATAAATAACGAACAGGAACTACAAAAAAACCCCCCCAAAAAACAACCCACAAAATCCTAAATATCTAATACAATATGATTACTGATTCACTTTGCCGGTAACATAATGATATACGGAAGCACAAAACAGAACCGCATCACATCATTGGGTTATACCAAGGGTACTAACGATTTAATTTGTTTTTATTATCTCAAATCAAAATACAATTCAACATGTTTAAGTAAAAGGCATGATTAGAGAATTAATGAATGATTACAAAGAAATATATGAGGGGTGTCTTAAGATAACAAGATCGTTGATCATTAGATTGGATTCACAGTTCACAGCATTTTGCAACAAATAATATTATGCTTCAGGGGGCGTGCCGGTGTAGGAGGGGGAAAACACCCCTTTCAGGAAAACAACACTCCTTTGTGGAGGAAAAAAAACACTCCCAGGAAAAGAATAATAAAAATAATACTAATAATTTATTTGTCATCCAAGTTTGGAAATGTTTTGTACATACGTGCTCTAAAATTGTACGAGTATAAAATGTATATAGATAATCATACATATCACAAAGAATGGCATCAGGATTTGGGTAGAGCATATAAATATAAGTAGAGCTATACAAAATTACAAACAAAACGACATAATAAGACTGCATTGTGGTCTAAATATAATACTATAAAATATTCCTACATTGCAATTTGGTCAAAGGGATTTGTAAAGTAAATGTAATCATGTAAAGAGATTTAAACATCCTGACATTGTAGAAGGGCATAGTAGGGTAAATAGCATGGTATCAAATAATTCAAACAATGTAATACAACAACAAAAAATATAACTACAAAGATTTTGATGTCCATCAAAGACTCAGAATAGTAGGTAGTCGAACCTAAAAAAGAAACTGAACGAATTTTTTTTTTTTCAAACTTCCTCACCGTGAGAGGTCACGCTGCCTTTTCTTTCAATCCTCTTCTTCTATTTTTATCTGTTTGGAAAACCAACTTTAAAAGACACGTCCATTGCGAAAACATGTCTGTTGGTCCCTCTTTCTCTCTTCCTCCCTCGTCTTCCTCTCCCTCCGTACAAAATCCAGGACAAAAAGTATAAATATTTTGATTTATTTATTATATAAAGCTCTGTGTCAACACAGACTAGATAATACTAATTCAAATATCATATATATTTCTATAGTTTAAAAAATATTAATAAAAGTTGAATAGAAATGGAATGAAATATTTCAGCGACACGTCTCTTAAAATTTCGATCATTTTGACACCAAACGCGGTTGATTTTTGGGTATAAAATTGACGAAAATACAAAAAGTAAAAATGATTGTACTATTTTTTTTCATTACGTCATTTTTGCTATAAAACGTATCTATAAGTATTTCTCTTTCGATTTTCATCAAACTTCCATATTGAAATCGTGTAAGCAGACGATTCCAAATACACGTTTCAAAAACTGATTTTCTGGGATCTAAATATTACTATAAAATCACGATTCATTTCAACAGAAATTAACCAAAATCAATCTTAGCGTAAATGGAGTTTCACAGAATTCTACATAATCTATGATTTTACTCGGAACCCGTAAATTTGCGGTGAACATTGTGAAAGAATTACAGGGAACATGAACATTCTAATAACTTTCCCCCTCTGAATTTGATCGTCGCCGTTCCAGCAGTGAGTGATATATAGTGTATGTGTTGACATGTAGACAAATTAAAACAGACTGACACACTAACTGTTTGAATGGACAATACCAACGCCGGGAAGAGTACAGAAATAGGCGAGAAAGTGTTTTGAGTTCATCATATAAATGATTTGCCCAGAATGGTAGGACCTCCCAGTTTTAATCAATGGCTGAGGGGGTACCCACAAGGGCTATAGTAATTTGTTTATTGGCCCGTCTTTAATTAATACTGATCAGTGTATTGCTCATGGTACCAGTAAAGAGTTGTGGACGCTGTCGGCTGTTCACCTGCTTGTCTGAAACTCTCTTATCCAAAGAGTTTCCGGCTCTGTGTTCAGTCGGGTTTGGTGGTTGGGGTGCCTGCATTTATGGCAGGTTATTGTGTGCTTTTCATGGCTGAGCATAGGGCTGGCCCCAACACTGCGCTGTAGTATTAATGGGGCTTGATCAATCAAACGGCAAACGTATAAATGATGGTAGTGTCAGTACTAGGGGACACAATGTGGCTAGCCACTTATGATTGTTCGCAACAGTAAACAAAAACACGATATGTTACGAATGTCCTTTTTAGGGGACTTCATACAGGAGATGTAACAATTCCATTTCGTTTATGTCGATTATTCTCAAATTATTGAATCATCCAAAGCTTCATATTATTCAAAAGACATTGGAGAAAAATTATGCCCTTCAATCCTGCCATATTTTATAGCCACTAGTTACCTTATAAAGTCTCCTGCCTTGATATAAATGCTGACGGTTAAAAACAAAGATTAGATAGATTGAGCTTTGTGCGGAGTCCACAAGCAAGGTTGGAAAATGTGCCAGAAAAATAGCCATAGAAGAAAAGTGGAATGTCGACCGTGAGAATCGAACCCACACAGCGGCGTACGACAACGCCGCCTAGCCAGAGACAGAGGCCACGCTCTTACCAACTGAGCTAATTAGCCACCCCCAAAAAGGTGGTTCATCACACACACCCACACACACACACACACACACACACACACACACACACACACACTCAGGTATATATACATATATGCACTTAGTTAATTAAGGTCTTGTCCTCTAATCTATTCTCCACTCACGGACTTCAGTGTCTCCACCATACATTTCAACACTCATTCATTGACCTACTGTAACAATCTTTGATGTAACTACTTCCCGTATCTCTACCCATCTGCTGTTACTATCAAACGGGAAAATTTGGTCTGGGCCCGTTAGAGACCCGTCAGTTGGGAGAACAGCATCGAATTATAAATGTCCGACCCACTTCCTTGTCAGCGACATCTTATGCACACATTGATTACCACGTCATTTTAGGGTACACATTTCTCGACACATTGGATAATCTACCTCCACAGAAACAACATTTGTCTGGAATGTAATCTAATGTTGACCACAATGCATCGTATGTAGCTTAGTAGGTAATCTAAGCACCGATTTCAATTGATTATTTTCAATGTGTGTGGTATTTTATTGAAGATTCTTTACCTGAAGCGATTGAAAACGGACATATTTTGACATAGAGACTAAGGCAGGCTAGAGTCAAGAGTAGAGTGATAATGGCACTGTTGTCGGATGCTACTACAGCCTTGTTTGGTAGAGGGGTTACAAAGGGATATGGACCATAGACCTACTTAAATAAAAGCTATCCTGTACGTTGTTAATTAACTGTTTATTTATTTCTTAGAAATTAGAACTCTAGATACGCATTTTCAGGAAGAGAAATTAATCTAAATGAATATCTTGCAGTCAGAGTAGCAGACCATTCCCCAACAACAAGCAAGGATGTTCATATTGTTGTAACCTTTGTTCTTTTTTTTATCCAGGAATTTGAGGCACAAACAGTTTCAATATAAAGATTGAGAGCTATGTATTGTCTCTTAATGGAAAGATAAGTCAACGTATCAATTTGTGTCTCTGTGAAAGAATCTTTTCTTGGAGACTGCCAACCCATCACGGTAAGATAGATTTAATGAAAATATGATTCCCTTGCCTGTGTCCCTGATTGATTCTTTTGAGTGTTACCTGTGTACTGTTTTCGGGTCCTGACTGACATTTTAACACTTTCCAGCTGATTTCCTCATATTTTTAGGGTTAACTTTCGGTTAACTTTTAATTTTTAACTCCAGTATTATTGCTCAACACGCCCGCCCAAAGTGGCAAATTCTCCCAGTTGAAGGGTGACCACAAGGGCTACATTAGTTTGTTTATTGGCCTTGCTTATGATTGATACTGCTCAGTGTCTTGCTCATGGTGTCAATAAAGAGTTGTGGACACAGTGGGCTGATCACCTGCTTGTCTTAACTCTTTCCCACGTATAGCCACTATATTGGCGATGTGAGCAAGTCTCATCTCATCTTTTATCTTCATTTTCTCAATTTCCTCTTCTTCTCTCGCATGATCTCACGAGTATCATTTGTGGACAAGACAGAGATGTTCAATCATATTCGCGATACCTTAATTGTAACTTACGATGGCTCATCATTTGAAATGAAATATAAAGACTAGATGAGGACACCTGAAACTTGTTTATGTGTGTCTATTTTTTAAATTTGTGAATGGACTTTGTACGTTACACAAGAAGCAAAATTGATTTATGCAACATGTCGAAAACAACAACCTTGGGCTATCCTGGTCGTAGAAAATCTGAGAAGGAAAACGATAGCTTTGATTGGGGACTTTAGCTCTCAGTTGCTGTGACGTTCCCTGGTTCATCAGCCAATGAAATTTGAGTAAATCAAGGTCGAATACGAGTTCATTCATAAAGGGGTGTGTCCCGTCATGGGAACTACCTACACAAAGACACTGACTTTGACAAGGTTTTGAAGGTACCATCCTGCACTCCCCTTCAATGAAATGGAATATTCTTGACACTTGTTTGGGTATGTGTCTGTGTCAGCTTGGTGCCCTCAGCGTGGTTTCCCGTTATGTATGAGTGGGTCTACTATTTCTGCAGTGGAGAAAGCCGGATAGTAGGGGATACCTACCATTTTATTTTAATTTTATTGAAAATAAAAGGAGTGCATCGAAATTATAAGATGAACACCTGAAGAAGTCACTTGTTCACAAACAAAACAAAAATAAACCCTCCCAACAGCATTGTTTTCAAACAAAATAAAACTCAGTTCATGATCCTAGGCAACCCCGCAGGTAGAGGTCAAATCAAACAGTGCAAAGTGAGGCGGGCTCGCTACGTCAAACCAGACAGCACGGGTATACAGGATGGAATGTTTTACGTCAACAGAAAAGATCACTCCATTTAGTTGTAAGGGGAGTCCTGATACCTAAAAAGGACTAAAAATGCAAGCGATAAAAGGTTTACAAAAATACTTTTTCATTTTTGAAAAGTAAAAATTAACTCTATCCTTTAGTGGTTGATTTCGATCCTTAAGTTCTGTTGGGTCTTCATTTGGAGACTCTACATCTATGTAAATCGTTTGATTTTATTGGTGTCAATAATCAAATATAATCTCAGACAGAAACATTTCTTTTGTCCAAAATCGAGACAAAGGAATACTTGAGATGTTGGTTGTTTCTATGGTATCAAAGGAGGTCTAGCACATGAACTTTCATATTGTTTTGCAGTAATTTATAAAATTGATTTTTGGAGGGGCATAGAGTGCAAAGTAGATTTCTCTGTCAGATGTTTGTGACGTTATTAAAAAGTATGCATCAAATGTAGAAATGCAGTCAAACTTGTATATATAACCAACTAATGGGGCTGACAGGCTTTTCCTGTTGTAAAAGCAAGTCCTGTTATATATCCAAAAACATGAGAGGGTACCTTGTTTTGACTGAAGGCTTTTTGTATGTATCAAGCTTACCTGATTGCAATTGCACACCGTGGAATCACTGTCATAGCCGAGGTGGAAATAATTGAGCACTACTATAGCACTGGTTATTACTACTGAAACTTATAAAGTAGTAAAACAGGGATTTGATGTGTCACCGTTACATCCAAGTTGCTGTTACAAACAAGGCCGTCATAAAAGGACTGGACTATATTTTAAAATGTCAATTAACATCAAAGCAATAAAAGAGAGTCACTGCGCTATGCTGCAAAGGAAAGAATAGAATAAAGGATGGCAACCACCCACTCATAGTTTTGTGCATCATGTTTGATTCGAATTGAAGATTGTTTTTAATCATTTTAACTTTCCTCTTGTTTCTAGATGGCTCAAATGAATGGGATTTACATAATTCAGGGGGAAATCTCCCTCCTCATCACAGCTATGAGGCGAACATCTCGTTATGGCAGTCACGCAAGACACATGAGACATGTAGGTTTTGTGGGTTTATTTTTGCTCTCTATGTCAACAAAAAATTATAAAACTGTTTTCTCATTAATAATAATAATAATATGCACATTTATATTGCGCCTTCCCTTGTAAGAGCTCAAGGCGCATTACAATAGTAATATAAACACAGTACATGTACAATATATTATTTACATACAATATTCATAATAGGCCCTCCCCTCTTCCTCTCACAGTATCTTTCTTTCTCCTTCCTTTCTTTTGTTATTGTCTTTAATTTTTTGTTCACATGATTGACTTTGATTTTTGATAGTTATTTGATTTACAATCAGTTTCTGACTTACATATATGCCATGTTGAACAGTTATAAGAATGTGATAATAAAAGTAAAATCAATATCTCATTTTTGGGCCATAAAATCAATTTGAGTTATAGCCAAAATTTGATTGTTTAAAAATGTATTTTAAAAAATTAAATATTCTTTCAGCAGGAAGATGAGGGAGATTTGCTTCAAAGCACGTTTTTCCAGCTGAAAGACGTTCTAAATAATTTAACAGGTATTGTATTATTTTATTTCGCATGATTGTATGTATTGAAATTAGAGTAAGATGAATGATCACAAGTGATATTTCAATTGCACCCTTTTGGGTGGGGATTATCCATTGATAAGTCCTCCACACACACACAGCGCCGCCACCTCAATCTTGCACGAACATGCAGACTCAGAACAGCATCACGCAACATTTCACACACACACATGCACTTAGCGTTTCTTTCCTAACTTAGAACCATGATCAACCTCAAGGGTTTCATCTTTTTGTTTCACTTAGCATTTTATGGCCATAATAGTTAACAGCTGAAAATAACGATATCTGCTGTTGTCTGTATTTAATATTCTTACCAGTTGTTATAGTCCCAGTGGTGCAGAGGTACAGTTCTCGCCTCAGAATCGAAAGGTACCGGGTTCAATTCCCGGTAGCGACAGGTATTTTTCTCCTTGAAAATTGGTGAAAACATATGCCACTCCCCTGGTCCTATTTAGGTAGGTGCGATCAAAGAACCTAGTCCTATTGGAGACGGACGATAAACTCGGAGGTCCCGTGTGCACATTGCGCACATTAAAACCCTTGGCAGTTAAAAATCGATAAGAGTAGGCCGCAAGGCTGCTGTCAAGGGAAAATTAATTCCTACCACAAAGGTCACAGTGGGTTGATCACCTGCTTGGCTTAATATCTTGATCCAAAGAAATCCAGCCTCATAGTGCTGGCCCTACGCTGTAATTGTAACAGGGAACTGGATAAGAAAGACTAGTAGTTGTTAGATGCTTTATATTTTATGAATTGAATCGTGATAATAACTGGTGCACCAACCATTTTAAATTTTAAGTCTAGATTGGTAGTCCTTTATCTCTGTCACTTTTTTGTTCTTAGTTTCATAAGAAATTATTTATTCTCTCTTTTTTCATTTAAGTTCTTGAATGGGAAATCTCAGTTTGATCCATTTTTAAAAAATATTTTCCCCAGACATGAGTGAGATAGAGCCCAACACATTCCTTAGTCCATTCTTGGAGGTGATTAGGTCTGAAGATACAACAGGTCCTATAACAGGACTTGCTCTCACATCTGTCAACAAGTTTTTGTCATATGGATTAGTCGGTATGTAGTAGAAATGCATTTTATTTTACATCCAGTCTCACTTTTTTGTATTGTAATTGTAATAGGTAAGAAGCCCATATTTGACATGGAGATATAAATATAACATAAGGCTGTGATGACTTCTGATGTTTTGTTTCTCGTTTTCAACAGATCCAGGATGTGACACAGCTGCCACTGCCATAGAAAACATTGCTGATGCTGTCACTCATGCTCGCTTTGTAGGAACAGACCCTTCTTCTGATGAGGTCATACTCATGAAAATTCTTTATGTAAGTTCTTTCTTATTTCGGGATGGTTTTTTTTCAGAGATTATGTTGGGTGCTTTTCTGCATTAAGGTGCAATGGGATTAAACCTTTTTTTAATAAATATATAAACAGCATTTATTGGAAATACAGATAGTGGTATAAATTTGAATGATTTATTGTTGAGAAGGGTTTTTTTGGTTTTTCTTTCTTTCTTTATCAATAACCTTTTAGTACCTAAGGTCTTTTTGGTTTTCTAAAATTCAAATTATATTTCCCAGCCAAATGAATTGTCCCTGTTGTTGTATTTCAGGTGCTCAGGACATTGTTGTTGTGCCGTGCTGGAATACTTCTCACAAACGAATCTGTTTGTGAAATTATGCAGTCTTGTTTCCGAATATGCTTTGAAATGAAGCTCAGTGGTAAACCTTTTTTTTTTTGGTTCTTTTAAGAACAGTAAAAAAAATAATTTATGTAGAATTAACGTACCTGTTATGTGTTTAAAGATTATTTTATTTTGACAGTTGTAAGCATCATTTTTATTTTCATTGACATCAGTTTATATGATACTTCCCATTTTAGGCGTTTGAATTTATTCTTTTCAGAATTACTTCGAAAGTCTGCAGAGAACACATTGAGGGATATGGTTCAGTCATTGTTCTCACGCTTGTACCTTTTTAAAGAAGATCCAAAGTGGATTGTAAACATGAATAAAAAGGTATTTCTTTTGTAATTGGTTAACTTAAATTATTTTTTGGAGCATGATTTAGTTTTTATATATGATATAAGAATGTAAAAAGTTTAATTTTGGATAGTACATGTTATTTCACAGTGGGCTGATCACCTGCTTGGCCTAATATCTTGATCTAGAGAAATCCAGCCTCATAGTGCTGGCCTACACTGTAATGGTAAAAGGGAATTGGATAAGAAAGAAATGTTATTTATTAGTAAATTGTGTTTATGGATGATTCATATTCATTGATTTTGAAAAAGCATAACTGTATTTTCTCACTGTGGCTATTTAAAAAGCTTTAAAGTTGTTAGTTTTACTGTGATCTTTTTTTTGTCATCTCAGTTGAAAATGCGGACAGGAAGTGTTGACCCTTCTCGGATGGGTAAGAGGAAGAAATCACCAAAGATGAAGACAAGAAGAAGTCATATGCAAGCCCAGTCAACAACAGAGTTATCTCAACCAACAATAGAGGAAGGGACAGAAGGAGGTCAAGGACAGTTTGAAGTCAGTAGCGAGCAGATAGAAAATTCAACATTTGAACACATTGTGTCCGAGCGCCTGGCTACAACTCCTGGTCATATTGGTGAAAATAGCGTCATTGACATTGCCAAATCATTTGAGGTAAGGATTTAATTGCAATTTTTTCGTAAACTTTTCCCCTTTTTTTAATAGATGGCCTGCACATTGGTAGAGTTTTAGTTTGTGTGATGCGGTCACTGTACTTTTATGATTTCTAATTTTTAAAGACCTTTGAACCATTTTGATTATCTAATTTTACTTTGACCTGAAAGCTTGCGCTTACTGAGGTTGACTGTATGAATTAGTTGTAATTCCATCTTAAAGACAAAATACATGAAGGCATGATTTTTTTTCACCTTGTTTTGTTTGTAAGATTGTTTTGGGGTTGTTATTTTTGGTCTTACATCATTTTGGCACTCATGTTCAATTTGTAGGTAGCGTCTGAAAATGAAACGTCAACTGTGCCAGCTGTGAATGACCAAGAAAATGCTCCTGTTTCTGATGTAGCCAGTGATGTGGAGAAAGATCAAAAGAATGAGATTTGTACAGAATCTTCAGAGCCTACTGATCAGCCTGTACAGGATGAAAATTCACTGAGTGTTGACTCTTCCACTGTCATACGAGTAAGCTTGGATAATGTTTTCCTTTGTATGTTATAACCTTTGATGATAAGTATGGACATTCATTACCACTGAATTGTTTTGTCCTAGTGGGGATTATAGATCTATATTATTTTGTCAAAAGGAAGTTATATTGATCTGAAGGTTGCAAATTTATCATAAAAAAGCATTCAAGGAGTTGCCAGTCAAAACAAGAGACTGTGTTGTCTTATAAAAAATTAAATTATCCAGCTTTCTATTATGAATGAAACATTCAATTGAGATAGAGAAATAAGTGTTTTATTGGCATTTTCTGTTGTGTTAGATTTGTTTTAATACAGAACAAATGTCACACTCAAAAGAGAAGTAGATACCGATACTCTCACTTGGATCACCAAACTCCTGTTATGCTATTGAGACAGTACAATAATCACTCGGCTTTAAACCTGGATTTCATTTAACATAATCAGCAAGCACAGTTCCATCCCACTTCACACTCTGTCTGCTGAGCTACAGATATTATGCATTGAGAACAGAAAGCCAAGGGGACAACTGCCCGCTGCGTCATGCTCTGACCACCGTTATTAAATGGTAAAATTTAAAAAAAAGGACTAAGCAGTGTTGACTCTCCTCTTTCTCTTCTTGCCTTGTAGAAAGTGCACAGTGATACAGACCTTTACACTGGAGAGGAGAATGGAGAGGGAGATACTTGTGATGACAATGAATCTGTTCATTCCACTGACACAACTTCCACTCAAGAAAGCGAATTCATTAATCCAAAGGGAGTTCGATTTCTTCAGCAAGCTATCGAGGGTAACATAATTTCTTTACTTTTTAAGACTTGTTTTATTTTGGGAAGAATAGAAATCATGGGCCCCCCTGTGGGGACCCGGGGTGGTAAAATAAATAGGTCCTCTGTTCATCAACAGGGGTGGGTAAACCCCCCCTCCCCCAATGTCTTAGTGTCGTGTTGTATTTTGTTTCCCCTATGAAATATGAAAAGCATATAATTACATTTATAATATTACACAATGAAAAAGAAATAGTTGAAAATATGTTTTACAACATATAAATTTGCTTTTCACATGCAAACATACGTATAATGTATGCAAATAAATATTTATTTTATTGAAATTATATTTACAAGTAGATAAATAAATGTCACAGATTTTAAACAGATGTCCTCTTGTATATTTTTAGTTTCTGATGCTGATGTTCCAAATTCCTTTCAGGTGGCACTATTCCTTTGATCCCCTATGGTTTACCGTGTGTGAGGGAGCTGTTCCGTTTCCTTGTCTCTCTAACCAATCCCTTGGATCGACATAACACTGATATCATGATTCATATGGGTCTGAGTCTCCTGGTTGTAGCTCTGGAGACGGCTGCAGATCACATTAGTTCATACAATTCTTTGTTGTATCTCATTAAAGATGAATTGTGTCGCAACTTATCGATGGTGAGAGCAGATGGTGTTTTATGAACTTATGTCACAATTTCAGGATGCTAGATCGTGAAGTGACTGTTGACATCAGATTTGTTATGTTAGAAATAAGAAATTATGAAATTGGAATTGGTATTACTCGAGATAGATTGCTATTACAACAAAATTTTGTGTATTAAATTTATTGAACATTTTGTTTCATTTAAATGAATCAGTCTGTTCACATTCGATTATGAAAAATTTCTTTTGGCAGCTAGAAAGCTTGTAAACAGTGTATGAAATAGAAAAGTTTTTCTACTTTTTAAAATTTTGTGTTTTATTTCCCCACAAAAATTGTATTAAAAAAGAATTATAAAGTAATAATGGTAACAATAATTAAAAAGATGAACCATAAATCGTAGGTACCGCCTTTGATATGACCTGTAATGTGTTGCCAAAGGTGTGATTCTAACTACCTGAGACCTTTAAATTTGAAGAAGATTTCATTTCTCTATCTGACTTTTTGTTCCTTTTATTTCCAGTTGTTACAGTCTGAGAGGCTATCATTATTTGCTGCATCTTTGAGACTCAGCTTTCTACTGTTTGAGTCCATGAGATTTCACCTTAAATTGCAACTGGAGGTAAGTTTAAACTATTGTTTTATGATATGAATAAGCTTTGTTACCCAGAGTGGTAGAACCTCCCAGTTTTTATCAATAGCTTAGGGGGTTCCCACAAGGGCTACAGTAATTTGTTTATTGGCCTGTATTTGATTAATACTGATCAGTGTATTACTCATGGTGCCAGTAAGGAGTTTTGTACACAGTGGGCTGATCATCTGCTTGTCTTAAACTCTGATCCAAAGAGTTACTGGCTCTGTCTTCAGTCGTTTTTGGTGGTCGGGGTGCCTGCATTTGTGCCGGGTAACTTGTGTGCCTTTCACGACTGAGCATAGGGCTCGATCAAACAAACAAAATAAGCTTTGTTAGTTCAAATTAAAAATCTGCTCAGTTTTCTAATAGCAAAGGGGTTTACCACCAAGGCAACAGTAAATATTGTTGTGGCCAAAAGTTGGACAACACCAACAAAAAAAAGTGACGCTCATTGTGCCATTCAAGGTTTGGGCACAGTGGGCTAATCACCTGCTCACCTTATCTACCTGATTCAGAGTTTTTTCCAGTACTGTGTTCAGCAATGTTGGACATAGGGCTGGGCGTAAAACTCCTTGTGGGTAATATACCCTATGGTTAACAAAACAAAAAAGAAACTTAGTATTGTAGTGATTAGAATCAAATCCAATTATTAGGTACATGAAAGCAATCAAATATTTTTCTTTATTACAGAATTATCTTCTTCGGTTGAGTGATATTGTTGTGTCAGACAGCATCAAAATTACCTACGACCAACGAGAAATTGCCCTTGACCTTATTGTCCAATTGTGGCGCATACCAGGCCTAGTGACTGAGCTGTATCTCAACTATGACTGTGATTTATATTGCTCAAATCTGTTTGATGATCTAACCAAGCTTTTGTCAAAGGTAAGACTGCTGTGGCTTTGGTAATGCAATTCTTTTTCTTTAAGCTTGTAATGCAATTATGACAGAATTGATGATGATAATAATGATTGGAGTAAAAAGTAGTATTGAGCTATCAATCACGGATGGTTTGATAACTGAGAAGTGAGAAACAAACAGCTATTAAATTGATGTTGTTGGGAAGAGTTGAGTTAATAGTTGACCAGTGGAGACATGAAGTGAAAAGAGCATTTTATTTTTTACATATATACCACACCAAAGGTTATGCCTAACGTTCATATTAGGAGCGTTTGTGTCTTAAATAGAACAAGAAATGCACAATATCATGAATCATTTCCGCACAATTGAATCATTGTATCCCTCTATCATATATGTAAAGACAAAAGTGTACAGATGTGATGCTGCATACATACCTAAACAAGACACAAATCTAAGAAATGATGTGGAAAAAAGAAACATCAAATTGTGTTGCTGATTTCACAGAACTTATTCATAATTTTTAGTCTACTTTTACTTGAATTCATGTGTCCATGTTTTTTGGAAGTGGATTTTAAAAGATAATTTTATCATTGATATTTTTTTCTTGGTTTTGTTCTTTTTCATCTTAGAATGCATTTCCTGTATCAGGATTGTTTACCACCCATCTTTTGTCCCTGGACGCTCTTCTCACCGTAGTAGACTGTATAGAGCAACACTGTCACAGCCGCACTCTAGCCAACCCAGCCATCGTTTCAACTCTGCCCAAACCAAATGTGACAACCTCAGATCCCAATGCTAAACAGGCAGAACTACAAGCACCTGGTACTGAACTTTTTTATATGGAAGGTTCAGTAATATTTTGTTAAAAAAATTTTTGGCAATATTTTTATACTTTGTGCTAAAGAGATATCTGACAAGAAACTTAGGAAGTAACATACACAACAGACCAAGAAAATATGAAAAGAAGTTATTTCTGAGAGACAACTTTAAAAGAAAAGTTTTAACTTTTTAACACAGAAAGGTCATATCAAAGGCGGTTCTTGTCCTATCACCGCAGTCAAGCAATGTCGGACGTGGTTAGTACTTAGATGGGTGACTGCTTGGGAACACCATGTGTTGTAGACTTTGATTTTAACCTTACACCGAAAGGTACTAAAAGGTTATTGATAAAGAAAGAAAATTATAGATAGAAAGAATGGAGTTTGAATCATATTTCTATGTATTTTTTTGTCCCAAAGCTTCCAAAGGGAAAGATGTACGCAAAGGACCCATGATCAAACCCAATAGAATGATGAGAGCATCAAACAGGATTCCGTCTAAAGAGGAACTGATGGAATTGAAACAAAAGAAAAAGGTGAAAGCTTTGGGTTTTGTATTTTGTTTGAGTGAAGTTTTTGTTGAAAGATTGAGACAGATGCAGATTCATTGATTGCTTTGTAAATTGCAGATTTATGGACTGCACGACGAGATGTTTTTTTTTTTTGTTAATGTTTTATTCATAGGCAGAGAAACTTGTACATTGAGATCTCGTAATATTGCCAACGCTGGGATTAAAGTTGGTGTTGTAACAAAAAGGTTTGAGCGAACAAATTATCAGATAGGTACCATGGCGAAAAGCAGGCGGTAAGCGAGAATGTCAGTTTAACGGGAGGCGTTATAACAAGGTTTTACTGTATGTTCTTTGTTGTGGACAATTCTGTATTCTAGATGTTGTTCTGCATTAGTGTGTGGCAGTGTTTTAGAAGGGTTTTTTATCTCTCTATTTTTACAGATCTATCAGATTGGGACAGAACAATTCAATGTGAAACCATCCAAAGGCCTTGCCTACCTCCAAGAACAGGGTCTTCTGTCTTCACCACTTGACCCTGTAGAAGTTGCGGCTTTTCTCAAGGAGAATCCAAGGCTGGACAAGAAAATGATTGGAGAATACATCAGTGATAAACGAAATAATAAAAAAGTGCTGGAAGCATTTGTTCAGTAAGTAGTTAACTATACTTTTACTGTTTCCGCAGTTCTTTCTTTTTATCTTACTCTTCCCTCCGCTATTGGTCTCTCAATTCCATCCTTGTAGAATGTTACTTATCATTTCTGACATGATCTCAACACAATCCGGTAAACTGATCCTGTTACCTTTTCATTACATGACTAAAAAAACAAAAAGTTCTAAAGTTTGAAGTTTAACGCCCTTTTGAACACATAAAGGTCATATCAAAGACGGTTCAATAGAACTTGAGAAGATTCCACGTGAATTTCCAGGGCAGAGCCTTGAAAACTCTGAAAGGTCGAGCGAAAAAATTCAGCACCAGGCGGGACTTGAACCCCGGTCCTCCGCGTCCAAAGTCTAGTGGCTTACGGGACTACATTTGTGTTGACGTGAAGGACTTATTATACACAGTTATGAAATTTAATTGACACACGGTTGGTGGCAAGAGGAATATTATCTTGATTTACCGGTGTCAGCAGCCAGGGATTATATGTAAATGTTCTGAAGCAAACAGATTCTTTTTGCCATTTGGCACAAGATAGAACAGGTATATAAGATTATCAAACTTCAGGGTACGATTGGAATTAGTTGTCAGGAGATCACAGGATGGTGCAAAACCTTGGCAACACATTGTATGTCATATCAAATGCGGGACGTCCGATCTGTAGTCCATCTCTAATAGGACTTGATTCTATACGAATCCAAAGGGTCAGAGCCATAAAAACGTGAAAAAAGTCCAATAGAAAAAATCGCCACGTCGCCGCCAGTATTTGAACCTAAGACCTTCTGCACACAAGGCGAAAACGTTACTGCTTTACCGGTGGTCAAATAGATAGCACGCTGAACCGGAAGCAAGATTGACTGTGATCAATGTGTGGATGGGTGACCACTCGGGCACTTTGTCCTTGAGCAAGACGCTTCGCCCTAGCTCACAGGGTGCTGAACTGCGGCGACCTATCAATGGTGGGGGGTGAATAAGAGGCCACAAATTGTAACTGTTGTATTTCTATGATTATGTATTGTAATGTTATGTACTATGTGTAAGGATTGATTATATGTCCACCATTGTAAAATGCCCAATTTCCCGAAAGGGATGAATAAATATGGTATTGCTTTTAATAGCTTGATGTCATAGCTTCATAGGGAAGTCAAGAATGCAGTAGAGAAAAAAATAATGTTACATCTGGGTATGTTTTCAGATCTTTCAACTTTGAAGACACCAGGGTGGATGATGCATTGAGAATGTATCTGGAATGTTTTCGAATGCCTGGAGAGGCACCTGTTATTTCTTGGCTGTTGGAACATTTTTCAGAACATTGGCATGTAAGACAACAATTTGTATTATTTAGTTTGTTTAACCAACCCCCATTAATACCACAATGCAGTGTTGGGGACAGCTCTATGTTCCACCACAAACAGCGCTCAAGACACATGTGTTGTTAAACATAGAGTCGAAATGCTAGGGATCTAAGGATTTCAGACTAGCAGGTAATCCATTGGCGCCATGAGCAATACCCTGAACAGTAAGTACTTTGTTACAAGGTTTTCGTGAGACTTCTATTAGAATATGCAGCTGTCATCTGGGACCTTCATCAGAAAAACCTTGTAGAGGCATTGGAATCGGTACAAAAAAGAACAGCAAGTCAAAGGATTATTCCCCATACACCAGTGCATCTGCTCTTGTAAGAGACTAAACCTCGACAAGCTAGAAGTAAGACGCAACAAAGTCACATTTTTAAAAATCATGAAAGGTCTTATGGATTTTCTGCTCCCTTGTCCATTAAAGTCACCTGAAAGGGTAACCAGAGGCCATAAAAGTAAATTCCATATATCCCCAATGGTTACTGCCCACCTATTCTCATTTTTTACACCAACGATTTGCCTATGGAATAGCCTTCCCCAAGAAGCTACTTCTTTTTTTTTTTTAATTTTTTCAAATGATGTATGCAAAATCACCTACTTTTGAAAAATTCATTTTATATTTTGCATAATTTGAAGTTTTCATAATTGCATTTTTAAAATCATGATTTAAATCACACCTTTCTCCAATATTTTTCTCCTTTTATTTTTTTAATCAGAAAAGCAATGGGGAACCATTTTACAACGTCGATGCAGCTTTTACCTTGACCTACGCTGTGATCATGCTCAACGTGGACCAGCACAATCATAATGCTAAAAAACAAAATATACCCATGAACTGTGAGGTGAGTTGGCTTCATCGTTGGTTCGTATAAACATGCATGGTTTGACTGTGCTAGCTATGGCTAAAAGTGATGCTATGACCTGATTGAAAGCATCCTGAAGTACCCCAATGAGGGCATCCCTAGTGCAGTTGTTAACGCTTTTTATGCCTGCTGCTTTTCACTCTATGTCCCTTTGCATGCCAGCTGTTTCTGTAGAAAACACAGAAGATTACCGAATCAAGCAATTATTCCAAGAATCAACACGCTCTTTCTAACATCAGAATATGAGTCGCATCAATTAGGCACATTCTTTTCATTAAATTACATAGTTTACTGTGTGTATCATCAATGTAACAGTAAAAAATTGTTAATTTTTCACCTAAAATGCCGAATATTTACCTGTAAGAATTAATGGCTGGTAATGATTTGAACCAAGGGAAGTAACTCAATAACATTTATCGCTTTGTAGATTTCTGTATTCACCCCCGATCGCCATCATAGTAAGAGTGTGATTCTGGTCGAAAATTTCGACTCTGGTCGAATTAGGCATAAAAAGTGTTACGTTTGGACGCAGCAGTCTTGAGTCCCACCTTGTGCAGTATTTTTTTTTCTGGACTTTCTGGAGGTTTCATGGCTGGACTTTCTGGAGGTTTCATGGCTCTGCCCTGGATATTCATGGAATTCTCTCCAAGTTCTGTTTGAACGACCTTTGATATGACCTTTCTGTGTTGAAAAGGGCGTAAAACTTCAAACTTTAGAACTTTTTAGAAGCAGTCAAACAAACATAAATAATTTCTATTAGATATTTATTGATGTACCGCTCAACGAAATGATATATTGCTAATTGTGTAAACTCTTAATTGTTCATTTTCCAGGAATTCAAGAAGAACGTGTCGAAGGTGAATGGGGGTAAGGACTTTGATCAGGACATGCTGGCAGAGCTATTCCAAGCAATCAAGTAAGTGTCCTAAATGGTGGGGGGTTAAAAACATTAAGTAGTACAGTCGAGTCCACTTATAACGGCCTCGGTTATAACAGGAACTTGGATATAACAGTGACAAATCAAATCCCTGTT
>JARBEQ010259843.1:0-10545 GCA_030265355.1 Tritonia tetraquetra
TACCTGATCCAGAGTTCTTCCAGCACTGTGTTCAGCAATGCTGAACATGGAGCTGGCCACAACACTCCTTAGGGGTATAACGCTGTTTGGATAACAAAATAAATATCAGAAATTTATTACTGAATTCTCACTTCAATTTTGATAATGTGGTCTATTAAAAAAGTTTGATATGTCTGACAGTGTTAGCTATTTCATTTATAAGTGAATTCTTAACATTTTGACAGTTAGAGGATGTTTATACATAATTTGAATTTCTTCAGGATGGCAGAAAAAGATCTTGCCCGTGTTGAAGCAGCTGTCACAAATATTGAAGATTTGGAGTCGACAAACCGAGAGACTCAAAGAGAATTAGAGTCCATCAGAAGGCAGCAATCAAATAAAGTAACTGTTAAATCTACTTATATCTTGGTCATTGTATTCTGAAATTGAAATATATTTTTATATAGCAGGTCTTCTTAGATTTATGAATTTGAATATTTATAAAGTGTTGTTAGTAAAGTTATTTGTTTGTTCTTCTTTTCTTTTTTCCCCCCTTCTTATGAAATCTACTAAGATACTCTATAGGAGAGCTCATCTACAATTGGGTCATTGGATTTGGAGAAAAATGTATGTTGTGAGTGTCGTCATCTCTCTTTTGCAATTATATTTTTATTTTTCATATCTCATCAAAACCCATTATTTTGGGTCTTAATTCTGATATGTTTCAGATCAAGCAATTGAAAACTTTGTCTGTGCGAAGAGAAAATGTGTTAAAGAAGATTAAAGAGTTTGAAAAAGGTGTTTTTCACCAAGAAAAGGATACAGGTACGTTTCTGATATTAAAAAAAAAATCTAAATTAACAATGAGAAGTAATGCAACATGAACTGATTTATTGTAATCTACATGGGGTTTATCTCTTTTGTTTAAGAAAATTTATTGCTTAAACACTTTGAACCATGATAGCTGCAATGAAATTTTAGTATCCAACTGTCAATTACATTCCCAATAGGTAAAGAGGCAAATGAAAATGTACACTTCCAAATAAGACAAAACAAAGGTGCTTGGAATGATTTGGGTGTAACCTTTTTTCAGCTGACAATAGATATGACAAAAAACATAGAACACAAAGATCTTCATTTGGAAGTTTTTTCATTTACCTTTTTACCTTTTGGTCCACAACTTCCAGCAGCCCTCATCTTGTTGTGCATTTAATTCCCACAGAAAGCAGCACGTTTGACCAGGCATTCCAGGTCCAAAGTAGAGCCAAGAAAGAAACAGATGAACAGAGAATGGTCCGCATGGGAGAGATGACACCTTTTGGAACTATCATTAAAAAACAAAGCCAGGCTAATTCCATTCGTTTGTCTGATTTTGAGAGATCTATGGCAGCCAGAGAAGCACCTGGCATTAAAGCGAAAAAAGATTTTAAGAAATATTTGAAAAGGAAATCTCTTCAATCCAAGCTGCCTCGCAGAAATGAAGAATCATCCCACAGCATTGAAGAGAAGACAGATGAAAGTTACAAAGCAGAGAAAGATATTGAGAATAATAGAAGACAAAACAGGCAGCACAGTAGTACAACAAGTCACCATATTCAGGATGAGTTCTCTGATGACGAGGAATCAAACAGGTTTGAATTAATTTTACATGAGTATCAGAATAAATGAAAATGTAAAAACTTCTAAAGGAACAAAGACATGAACGTAATTACTATGTCCCTATCTGTGTTCCTTTTGGAAGTTCTTACATTTTAATTTGATATTTTATCCTTTGGTTCATAACGTCCAGCAGTCCCCATCACACTATGTTTACATGAGTATAATAATAATAAATAACATTTCTATAGCGCATTTTCAAAACTGGGTAATGCTCAATCCGCTTCACATGTGTTAAAGTATTTCTAACATTCATAAAGTATATATATACAGAGTGGCACTATGTTTAAAATCAAGTAGTTTAACAAACAATTCATAAGACATATTATAATAATACAGTATCAATTTCATCATGAATAGGTTATCTGTATTGTGGGTGTGAAGTGAGAGAGAAAGGCATCAGAATAGATATTATTCATGTCAGTGTTTGACGGTGTGAGTGTATTTTTTCATAGGATCTATTCCCATTTATGTGTAGTATTTTATGCGTGTTGATTACTTTTGTTGATCCTTGGCATTAACATTGTTTTTGATTTTGTGATTACGTGCTTGCATACATTTCAATTACTTTTTTTACTTGAAATGGTATTAAAAAGAGTTCTTTTGTTTTTCAGCTCTTCAGTAAAACATATTTGTGAAATAAGAAATGAAGAAATTGGTTTGTGTGAAAGAATCTGTCATCTCTACTTTGATCCACACTTGATTAATGATAATGGTTAGAATTTTAACGATTCTGAAAACAAGATTTATTAATTTTTTATTGATAGATTTAATGACGATGAGTTGTACATTGTTGATGATGAGGATGAATATGTTCCAAGCAAGGATGAAATGCAAGAGGAGTCCAGTGATGAGGATCAAATGGACTTTTCAGGTAGGTGGTACTTAGTATTGCTATGTTGCATACAATAAGATCTAGTTATACAGCCTCCCGTTACTGCCATTCTCGCTAACTGCCTATAGTATGGAGCAAATAATTTGTTCACTCAAACCTCTTTCCATAACACCAGTTTTCCTTTGTTACTGTCGTAGTTTTACATAGATCAAGTTTTTAAAGATTTGTATTAGTCTGACATTTCTATTAATCATTTTTTAAAAATATATATATACTAGTAGATTTGGTGTTTTTTAAATGTTTTGAAAGTTGATTCTTGACTTGGATATTTATAAAACCTACGAATTCAATATCATTTATTTTGGAAAATTTTAAAAAATTATTTAAAAAATATTTATTGTATGGTGATTTTATGTAGAACTCAAAAGACAAATTTAAATACTTGCAGACAATTCTGAGGAGGAAGATATCATGAGGATTGGCTCTAAGAGGAAAATCAAGAGCAAGTCTTCCTTCAAAAGAAAACGCCCACGTCCATTACCGGTATATCGAGAAAACGATAAAGAGGAGCCAATAAGGACCAGAGTAAAACGGGACCTGTCAATTCGACGAGAGAAAGACGACGCTGAACCTGAGGATTACCAAGCTCGTCTCTTTAAGTAAGACTTATTGGTCATGATGTTCAGTAAAGAATTAGAGATGAAAACGACTATCCATGTACAAGAATGTGCTATGAATATGAAGTAGGGTTCCTGCACGACCTTACACCAAAAGGTACTAAAAAGGTTATAGATGAAGAAAGTAGGTTCCTGCACAGCCCTTAAAGTGGTGCAGGAACCCTTATTGGGGTAAACACTAAGAATGTATTGTATATAAAAGATGCTGAACTTGGGCTCCATTTGGAATGATTAAGGGGGTTTGATTTCATTATTTCATGTTTTAAAAACTTTTTTCTCAAACTTGTTGTAAATCAAGCTTGGAAGAAAATAAGATTTATTTGTATTCTGTGATATGTTTGTTTTTTTTATTGCAATTTCAAGATCCCAAAAATTGGAAGCAAAGAGGGAAAAGAAAAATCGTAAAGAAGACGTTGACAACATGGAAGATGACGATCATGACGCTGAGTTTGAAGGAGGACTTCATGTTCCCTTGGAATTGTGGAGGAAGCTGTTCCAGTTAGTATCGTATTATTACTGTTTGTTTTAATTGAATGTTTAAACACTTTTTCTCACATACGAAGAGGTATTTGTCATTGTAATCATACATTTTTTTAGCTTGTGTCTAAATATAACAATGCGTGTTGCATAATGCTTCGAAAAAAGTATATATATATACATATATCTTTCCTTCTACAAAGAGTTTATCTTTTTGAAAAAATAAATGTAATGCATATGACACTGATGAAGGTAAAACCTGTGAGCAGTTATTGTTTGTATAAAGTGTAATGAAAAACAACCCGCAAAAACCTGTGAGCAGTTATTGTTTGTATAAAGTGTAATGAAAAACAACCCCCAAAAACCTGCGTGATGCATCAAAGCGTTAAAAAGACAATGAACCAAATTATTCAAATGTTTATATCATGATTTCAGTTATCAGAAAACTGGAGTTCGCTGGTTATGGGAACTTCATCTTCAGCAAGCTGGAGGAATTGTTGGAGATGAAATGGGGCTCGGGAAAACCATTCAAACCATTTCATTCCTGGCAGCTTTACGAACCAGTAAAGTCAGGAATGTTAACTTTCCGTAAGTTTGTTTTTGTTGTTGAAATGAGTAACGGTATTTTAGTGTTGTTTTGTTGCAATTTGTGATGTTATGTACAGGTTCTTACTTTGTGCATACTTTCCAAATTAAAAAATAATGGAAAAACAATGTTTAGAAAAAGGCGTTTACTGTAGATGATATTGATGTTGGTAACAAAAAACTTTCTCTTCAATCACATGAAAATATAGCTTTTTCTATCTTCCCTGTTATGAGAAATTCCCAAATTGTGCCAACAAATCGTCGCTGTTTGATTATAAAGTACAATGGCAGATTTTTTCTTTTAGACCAAAAGACACTATCATTTGAAAAAAAATTCTCTTTTCAATGAGAAATGTGTCAGCCAATCAAAATGTTTGCGTCATGATCTAACTACAAGTTTTCCCATCACAAATTTTAAGTCTAAACATACAGTTACTTCACATGAAAAATGTCACATATACATTTAGAATCCGACAGCGAGAATTTCATTTTTCTGATCTATTAAAGTAACTATTCCTGTGTACCAATTTTACAACATGACTCACTTTCTCTATCCAGCTACAAAGGCTTGGGCCCTTGCATCATCATCTGTCCGACCTCCATCATGCACCAATGGGTGAAAGAGTTCCACAAATGGTGGCCAGAATTCCGAGTAGCTATTTTGCATTCCTCGGGATCATTCACTGGATCTGAGGTAAAGTAACTTTATTATTTTATCTGTTGTCATTCATTTTACCTGTAGAGTTTGATCTGTAGACTCAAATTCAGTTCTTTAGATTTTTTTTAAGATTTCAAAATGATCACCCATTATTGAATGGAATAAATTCTACAGTATTTGAACCTTCAGAGTAATAAATGTAGGTTTGTTGAAATTTTCCCCCTATTGCTTAATTATAAATTTGTATCAATTTTGAATCAAATTCCTCACAGCTTTCAACAATTTGTATGATATTTGGTTAAAATTGGAAGCGCCATTTCAAGATTTAAAGTAAACTCCAAAATGGTTACTATTAAATTTTGTATAATTTGTATGACAAAATGTCAGGCTCACAAAACATCTCTTTATAATGCTAATTTGGTGATGGGGTTTTTCGCAATAACCATTCTGGAGAGTACATATTTCAGTGTGAAGAAAGTAGATATTTTTACACATACTTTTTTATATCAGTTGATTTTCAATTCTCTCCAAACAGTCAGAGATGGTTAGATCGATTGCCAAAAGTCACGGAATCTTGATCACATCATACAACACATTAGTCATTCATCAAGAACTTATACTCCGGTTTAACTGGCATTACGTTATTTTGGACGAAGGCCACAAGATCAGGAACCCAGATGCTAAAGTTACTCTATGCTGCAAACAGGTGAATTAAATGTTTGTGGTTTTGGTTTTGCTTTCTCACTATGGACATGCATCAGCAGTTTCACTTTGAACACAGGCAATGGCTTTGTTCATATTGCTCTATTGAAATAAGGATGTAAAAATATGGATCAGGATTGTTTTGGGTTGGATTTTTCAGTGTTAGTATGTTTTTGTCAAATGCTTTTTTGCTGTGAGCAGGCTGCTCTTAACAGGGCAATGCCTTCTTCATCAGACGGCTGGTTTTCTTAAATTGTGCTACATCCGAGTACAGTGTGTTATGCATTGAGGGATATGTGGGGAGAAGGGTGGGCAGCTCAAGAGCAGGTGTTGGATAGCCTCCATAGGGCGGTGTTAGTTTATGAAATTTAAACAGGCTGTATAAGGTCATGATTTATAGTTTTATAAATGCGTTGTACTAGTATTTTTTTTCTTCTTACTTTTTATATTTTCTTTTTCAAAGTCAGTTAGCTAGAACTTGACTATGTAATGATATTGGTTATTTTACAACACAAATATCCATGCACGGTTAAGGGCATCTATCTTTTGTTTTTCATCAGTTCCGCACGCCACATCGAATAATTTTGTCAGGCTCACCGATTCAAAACAACCTGAAAGAGCTTTGGTCCCTGTTTGATTTTGTCTTCCCTGGAAAACTAGGAACCCTGCCTGATTTCATGCAGCATTTCTCCGTGCCCATTGTCCAAGGGGGATACTCAAACGCTACACAGATTCAGGTGATTTCTTGGACTAGACTACACGCATATTATTATCTCACTATTTTTGTAATTTTCTTCTTCTTTCTTTCTTATCCAATTCCCTTTTACCATTACAGTGTAGGGCTTTGTAATTTATTAATTAATTTTTTTTGTAATTTTCGATTTTGTCAATTACATTTTGTTTCTCTTATTTGATAAATGATTAACCATGAAAATATTTATATGGACTACAAATTTATATCGTCACTGTGGCGTTCTAGATATGATAGCGATGATATATATATGTTGTTGATGAATGAATTTAGAAGATACTTGTGATCAGAGGTTGGAAAAAACAAAATATTTGTATTTTCAGGTGGAAACAGCCTATCGATGCGCGTGTGTGTTGAGGGACACCATTAATCCATATTTGATCCGGAGGATGAAGGCTGATGTACAAACCAACATAAACCTCCCAAATAAGAATGAACAGGTATTTATTGATTTAGTTATTCTTTTAAAAGTTTGAAGTTTTACGCCATTTCCAACACAGGAAGGTCATGTTGATAGAAATGGAAAAGATTCCACTTGAATCTCCATTGCAGAGCCATGAAAACTCTGAAAGGTCCAGAGAAAAAACATCCTATACAAGGCAGCTGTATCCAGACACTAGTGACTTAACCACTGCGTTAGAGACGCCCTCATTAACATATTTATTCTTTATTTAAAAATTTTGCGTAACTTGTTTTGAGACTTGAGATTTTGTCTGCAAACAAAAAGAAAAGGTTTTAACATCATGGAGTATTATTAGGATTAGTGCTGAAGCAAACGTGTTATCTTATGTTCATGCTTAGTTGTAATTGCTTGTTATTTTTTTCTATTTTTGAAATTAGATATTCCATGCTCACAGTGGGTTAATCACCTGCTTGGCTTAGTATCTTGATCCAGAGAAATCCAGCCTCATAGTGCTGGCCCTACACTGTAATGGTAAAAGGGAATTGGATAAGAAAGAAGAAGATATTCCATGCATGTGGTGTCTTCTCGATAAAACCTGATCCTGATCTTATTAATTGTTCTTTTTTATAGGTTTTATTTTGTCGTATTACGGACGAACAAAGAGATGTTTATGAAGAATACTTGTCATCTCGTGAATGCAATGCCATCCTTCAAGGAAAATTTAAGGTGAGGCAAATGATTGTGTGTTAAACATAATATTGTCATTAAGATTACAAATGTATGAGTTAAAAAAGTTTTTTGACTGACATTCTCACTATGAAATTTTTCCTCTGAATTTTTCAAAATTGTTTGTTTTCTTTTGACTTATGATGGGACTACCATTACATAAATAGTAGATTGGATTGGTGGTCGGGGGGGGATTTGAATCCCAGCTGTGACATAGAAATTGTTTCCTTTGTACTTTCTTTTGTGGCTCTGACCCTGTGGATTCCTTATGGAGTCAATTTCTATCAGAGATGGACTATAATAGTTAATGATGTGACCTATTATGAGTTGCCAAGGCCATAAAACTAACAACTTTAAACTTTAAATTTTAAATAGTTCTAATGACTATGTGTTATTAATCGTTCTTTTTATCTCTTTTGGAAACAGGTTTTTGCTGGTCTCATCACCATGCGTAAGATATGCAATCATCCAGATCTCTCTACTGGAGGACCCAAGTTATTCAAAGGTGAACCCCTTGATGATGACCCTGAGCTTGCTTTCGGCTACTGGCGACGTAGCGGGAAAATGATTGTTCTGGAAGCCTTGCTTAGTCTGTGGAAGAAGCAAAATCATCGTGTCCTGGTATTTACACAGAGCAAGTCTGTAAGTGAATGAATTCATCTGTCTTTATATTCAAGTACTGTCATGTCCTTTAGTATCACCTCCTTGTTAAGATTTTAAACTCTTTAAAGGGAATGTCGTAGCGTAAAGGTAACGATTTTGGATATGATTTGTACGTCATGTTCATGATAAGGCCCTACACTGTAATGGTAAAAGGGAATTGGATAAGAAAGAAGAAAGAAAGAAGAAGTTCATGATAAGTCGATTATTGGAGGAAGTTTATTCAGTAAGATAATCCTGACGCCGAAAGGTAAACCATGAAATTAAAAGAGAGAAAGTTCATGATTTATTCAAAGCATTATTGAGAGTTTTTGGCTGCAATAAATGAAATCATTTCTAAATTACCTCATTCATTTTTTTAAATACTTGTAACTTGTAACATTCCTACCCCAATCAGATGTTGGATATTATGGCCAAGTTTGTCCAAGATCAAGGCTATTCCTATGTGACCATGGACGGAGGAACTACCATTGGTTCCAGGCAGCCCCTCATTGCACAGTATAATAGTGTAAGTTGTTAAGAGCCCTCAGAATTTTTTTTTGATGTTGGTGGCATTGTAGTGTAGTGGTAACTTTTTTGCTTTGTGCGCAGAAGGTACTGCTCTGTGGTATTAATGGGGTTCGATCAAACAAACAAACGTTTATAATCTGACATCACGATTATATTTGTTTAATATAATCAAATAATGGAATGATCTGGTCGGATGTTACAGAAATATCTGGTTGTATTCATTTGGATCTTTGGAAGCAGAAAGAATTTGTGTTTTGATTTGCCTGAGACTTCCAAAGTGCCATTGATTGAATGATGTAGCGTAACATTGCTATTTATAGAGATACTTACATACGTTGTTTACGCTCTTAGCTCTAGGAGGAACATAGGCCTTTGGTGACTCTCCTCCATCTTGGTTCTGGGCTCTCTTATTTATTTCCAGCCTGGGGCGACTACTTTCATTTCAGCTGGTGAAGAGCTACAGTAATAGAAATGAATGAATTAGAAATATTTACAGAATAGTAAGTATAAAATATTTTTATTGACAGGACCCTTCAATCTATTTGTTTTTGTTGACCACACGGGTCGGAGGTTTGGGAGTTAATCTAACGGGAGCTGACCGTGTCATCATATTCGACCCGGACTGGAATCCCAGCACAGACATGCAAGCACGGGAACGGGCATGGAGAATCGGACAGAGGAAACAAGTCACGATTTATAGACTACTCACTTCTGGAACGATTGAGGAGAAAATATATCACAGGTTTGCACAATAGTTTGTAGACTAGAGGGTAATTCAGTGTGCAATCATTCTCTTGAAACTAATTTGAATGTGTTTTGAGCTCCTCTATATAATAATTAATCGATGCGCTACCTCACTACCGAAATTAAAAAAAATATTGTATACTTTTTATTACAAACTTTAAAAAAATGATTATCACTGTCCACATTTCACAAAGCTTCAGCAATGTACACATATCAGCTGAGTTTATGTAAGGTTTGCCTCATACTCCACAGAGAGTCAAAAGGAATAAGTATGTAATTTAAGTTTTGTAATGGTTGTAGATTGGAAAGAAAATTGAGTTTAAAATATCAATTATGCTGTGTGCTGGAAATGAAAGGGATTTTTATCATTGAAAAAAACCTCCAAAAACCTGCTTCATACTTTATTTCATGTTGATTTGTTATATTTCATTGTTTTGTTTTTTTCAGACAAATTTTCAAACAGTTTCTCACCAACCGAATCTTAAAAGATCCCAAACAGAGGCGTCTTTTCCAGTCCCAACAGTTATACGATTTGTTTACATTGGGCAGTAAAGACAGCAAGGAAGGGACGGAAACCAGTGCGTTGTTTGCAGGGACTGGTTGTAACGTTAAAGTGCCTCCTAAACAGAAACGGCCAAATTGCTTCGATGAATTGAATAAGAGAAAAGAGGAAGAGAGGAATAGAAAAAAGGATGTAGAAGATTCTGTCGATACTTGGGAAAAAGAGGAAGAGGAGGATTATAAAGATAGCGCAGAGATTAAAAGAATGAAGGAATTTGCCAGGAAATTGAGTCGTAAAATGGAGGAAGAGAAGGAAACCAAAAGGCAGAAGCATATAATGTCAACAGAAGACATGCCGGGATCATCTAGGATGAATGATGATGAAATAATTGCCCGATCAGACTATGATTCATGCTCAGGAATGAGTAATTTAATTGACAAAGCAAGTTCTTCTCGATCTACTATTGACGCTATTGGGAGCAGCGCTGATGTCGTAAAGGACCATGCTAATCATTCTTCAGGTGAAGAAAATGTGAAAGTGAAACAGAAGAAATGGAAAATTCCTCAGGTGAGGAGGAGCAAAACCCCTGAGGAAGACGTTAAACCAATGCAAATGGATTCACACGAAAGATTTGCGGACGAAAAAGAGCGGAGGAATTCCGATGAACACAGAAATGGTGA
>JARBEQ010259865.1:0-10543 GCA_030265355.1 Tritonia tetraquetra
TGAGGGGGAGAGAAGACAAAGGAAAGAGTGTGGACCGGTTTAGCAACCCCCGGCCCACAGAAGGGGTCCCGCCAACCACCCAAAAAGTGCTAATTAATCATATTTACAATACCAGAAATGAAGCAGACTGGGTGACAAGATAAATAAAATTGCTGACAACAAACTCTTATTTGACAATGTCTTGTGGACACATTGATTGCTAGATCATCATGTATCAAATCAATGCATCACACCACAAAGATGCTAAATAGTTAAATAGTATATTTTGAAAAAGAGGAAGAGAAAACATGGTGTATTTCTGAACTCCACTGTGGTGCACTCATTGAACCCTGACCCCTGCGACTTATTTTCCCCTGTACCAGAGCTCCTGGACAAACAGTGGAGCAAGCCTACCCCCATGTACCTACTATTTGTTGGTAAACCCAGTTATAAACTGCATCAAATGACAGAAAAAAATCTAATATGACAATTCAATCACTTTCAAATTGCCCACCTTAGTCATAGTCAGAGCGCCAATATTCTGTTGTAACAATCTTGCTCATGACAGATTGTTTACGACTTGATCACTTCATTTTGAAAAAATGTTTGTTTGTTTAATCAAACCCCATTAATACCGCAGAGCAGTGTTGGGGCCAACCCCACTTTCAGTCATGAAAGGCACACAATAATATAAATGCAGGCACCCCAACCACAGAGCATGGCTCAATACAGGGTTGGGAATGCTGTGGATCAAATAATTTCAGACCACTGAGCATAATCAATCATAAGCAAGGTCAATAAACATATTAATGTAACCCTTGTGGTCACCCATCAGGCATATAAGAACTGGGAGAATTGTCACTTTGGGCGGTCCTATCAGAGATGGATAATAAACAGGAGGTCCTCCCCATGGAATGATCCCTCAAGTGTTCAAAGGGGTGTAACAATGAAAACTTATTTTATTATGTACTTTATTACATCATTTTTAAGCTCTTGTATAATTCAATTGTAACAGTAATATGTGAACATATATTTTCCAGTCTCTACAATAATTTAATACACATTTCATTTGGGAAGTAAATCTTGGCAATGCCAAATACTAAACAATAAAATATCATTTTTAGTGTAAATTTCCTTCTACTTCTACATAGATTAGAAAATTCTGAAACATCAAAATCCCATGACTGTTTGTCACTTTCTGGATAGGAAGCTGGTCTATCATAGAAAATTTCCCAAATCTCATTTGAGAATTGGTACCCATTTCTACACCTAGGTAGAGTGAGGCAGTTGGAGTAAAGTTTCTTGCCAAAGGAAAAATGCAATTTCTGAAGCCAGACACAAACCCAGCACCCTCACTGTGAAAGTCAGCTGTCTTGAGCATTCGGCCACCTTGCCACCAATTTGTCCAAATTAATTTAAAGCATGCCAAAATGTTTAAAGAGGATAACTTTCTCTCTCACGCACTCGATGTGTAAACTTTACACCGCTTTTTGAAATATTAAAATCTAACTTTGTTAGTGGCAGATATGGCAACCAGTGACAATAGATGAGACCTCTGATTATGGAATTAACAACTTTATCATTCACTCTAAATAAGAGTCAACTCTCTTTCCTGATTTGGTCATTTATAATTTTCCACTACGTAGAAATAGAGGGTTTAGTTCATGGGAAAACCCTACAAAAAAATACTCTATTGTAGAAATATATATACATATATATGTGACATTCCTATTGATGCAATTACATGTATTCAGTCTGTTTTGGTTAGTGGGGAGCGTCATGACGATACTGTTAACTGCTGTACTGACTGAAAAAGAAAGGATAGGATATCAAGATTATATCAACATCTTTCTGTGATTAATGAGACTATTTGCAATAAGCGAACAAATCAGTAAAACTCTCAATCTCATTTATTTAAGATATAATGTTGTTGTAATTCTCTAAATGGATCCTGTAAAATTCTACTCCATAGACTTACACGGTTATGTGACAAATGCAGGAGAAAAAAGAGGTTTAGATTTTCAACAGCACAATTAATTCAATTCTCTATACTATAAATATGTAAACTTATACCTCAGTCCACATCAGAGTTAGAGATGATCCAATTAACTTGTAAAAAAATATTTGTCATTGTTTCAAACTTCACTTGAGGGGGTTTGTCTAAAATCATTAGTGAGTAGTCATGAAATCCAAGGTAAGGAGTAAGATCAGTTCATCCCTTTCTACTTAGGCATCGCATTCTTTCAACACTGCAGAATTCTCTGTGGCAGATTAGAAGTGCACTCACCCACAGATCCGGATGTCTGTGGTTCAAATCCAGACCCGCTCAAAAAGTTTAAAGGGCCTTTTTTTTTTACTCTGCCGGTTCAAGTTCAGGTCCAGACTTTAAATAGGAGGTCCTACTTCTAAAATGATCTTCAAGCGTCGAAATGGACGTGAAACTGATGATTTTTTTACCTCTTTTTAACAAAAAATGTATCACCATAATCAAAGATCAAATCATGCAAATTCAACTTGGGTATACCTAATCAACTAAACTATTTTCTAATAGTTTTTGACACAAGTTTTATTGAAGTAAAATATCTCTATATTTTTCTATTTCCCCTTGCCCCTCTGTGAAGGATGTGGCAGGCTTGTTGTAGACTTGCTTCTTTCAAAATGCATTGTTATCCTTAAATAAGATACCTCTGGTTGCCATATTTGACCTAAGCATAGAGCAGTAAGTACAAGCTTGTAACCGAGATAATAATCTGCAAGTAAAACAGTGTCCTGATCAAATGTCTGCGAAATGCCCAGGTCAAGCTCTGACAACTTGAACTACAAGGCTCTTTCAGACTTATTCTTGAAATCAGTGCTGACTGGTTATCCATAATATAACATCTCATATCTTGGAATTAAAAAATGAAAATGTCATTCTAATTCTAATGGTGCTCATTTCATATTTCATAAAGGAAAGGTTGAAAATGTCAATTAATTTAATAAATATGTTGATGTAAACTGTTGCTAGAGTAGAGTATTTTTTAAATTAAAAAGTAGCTCACATCAGATTATTTGTTTTCAAGTAGGCCCTATAGATACAAAGAGTTGAGCTAACGGGTAAATATAGAAATCAAAACCCCAGGGGGCTCAACTGATGTCTGTTCTAATAACAAGGTCTGGCTTTGCTTGCAAAAAAAAAGATAACCACTATTGATGAGATCAATTTATGCCCAGGCTAGTCAGATAGTGATTCAAATAAACATGTATGTTCATTATTTTTACCCCAATTCATCAACTTTTCGTATGTACTGAAACACTTTAATCTCTTTGCAAAGAAAAGTATTGAAGCCATTTTTAGCTTCATTAATCTGTTGAAATCTATTTCTACCAAATTTTCCACTGTCAAAACTTAACATAGTATTCTTAATCATCATCCTGTAGCATGACTTGGCCACTCGACCACTGCCTAATCATTTGGCTGTCTCAATATCTCACCTGCTCAGGTAAATTTGAATCTAAGTAAAGTCTGATGTGAAAAATATATAAAATGAGCAAGTCTATGAATACAGATTGGTATTATCTCCATGGCAACATAATCTACTCACTTTACTACAACTTTCAAGAGATGTAATCAATTTAGCCAGCTCCTCTTTGTCCAACTCCAAAGTTACTTGTTTCCTTTCACCATCCGCTTGTCTCACGTCTAAATCCAGCATTAGAAAGGGTTGGTGAAGACTTGACATTTTGTCACTGGAGAGAGCCAACTGCAAAGAGTCGTGACAAAAGAATGTATCAAGATATTTATAGACATCAGAATTGTGGCTTGAAATAGACGATACAAGACAAGACATTGTTGGGGTATTATTATCATGTATCACAATCTTAATCAATGTGATCACTATGACAGAAAGACTTACATTCAAATTCAAATTTTTCAAAATATGATATAATAAATTATAGGGTGTCCCCAAAAAAGTGACCCTATTTGTTTTCCTTATAAAAGCATTATTTCTTAGCAGATTTTAACAATTTCCATATCACCAAAACATGCAAAGAAAGAATTTGTTAAAAGTACAGAATAACTACTGAATGCCACAGAATATGTTCTTTTTTCTAGAAGCACCATTTCCTGAAGTTCAAAATGGAATGCTGGAAAGTTGACGATCAAATTCTTATAATAGAGACACATTTTCCTTGTGGAAAGAGTCTAATTCAGACTTTGAGGAAATTCAATTCTTACAACAGGACAAAAAGGTTAAATAGGACAACTTTGCGAAGAATAACAAAACAATTCTATGAAAAAGGTTCCGTAATATGCAGTGGAAAGAAAATGAGAGGGAGATCAATGTCTGCTCGCTCAAACAACAATATCAATGCTGTGAAAGATGCAACAATGGAGACCACCACAAAGTCAGTGAGGAGAAGACTATCAAATGAAACAGGAATATACAAATCATCTGTACATCGTATTTTAACTTTCAATTTGAACCTTGTCCCTATAGGTCACAATCTTTGGGCCAAAATTTAGATCTGAGGGGCACAAGGTTTGTGCATTCTTGGAGTATGTGGCTGACCGTTTGTTCTCCGGCTTTGCAATCATATAGAGATGAATCTGCTACATCTATTCTTTTCAGGTAAGCTTTTAGGCCACAATGTCCAGTTCTGAGGCGGAAAATGGTGGTCTGTTCCGCACAGCCTAATTTGTTTATGTGATCATGGGCAAATGAGTATCCTCTGTTGTGTGTAAGAAATCTGCTTTGTGGCATTCTGCTTCTTGTCAGCCTTCTTATTCCCAACTATACCACAGTAAGCTGGTATCCATTGAAGGGCTACTTTTGACCTCGCCTGGAGTGCATGCAAGGTATCGTTGAGAGTCTTTATGGGCTCTTCATTTGAGGTGGACACGAGAGCCTGCAAGGCAGACATTGAGTCAGTAAGAAAGACTATCATCTAAAAGTGAACAAAACGGAGCAGAGCAAAAAGCATTCTGTGAGGCTATGCTTCGTAAATTGAATGTTGATGATTCTTTATTGCATACATACAGTTTACTGACGAATCTCATTTTCACTTGTCTGGACATGCTAATAAACAAAATATACGGGTTTGGGCGAGTGAACAATGAAACGAAAATGTCATTGTACCATTGTTTGTTGAAAAGCTAATGCAAGTGCATTATTGCACCATATTTCTTTCTTGAGGATGATATCACTGTGACTGTAAACTCACTTTGTCATCCTTTTAAGATATCTCACACAAGACACAACCAAGCTAGATAAATAAGCACATAAAAAGCGGACATTCATTTTCTCTTCTTTGTTCAATGACTTGAAATTATCATCATAAAAAAGAATTTTTAGGTACTAGGTACTGTAAAATAACGCTTTTTTAGACCGTGTCTGCAAAGACAAAATGAGCCATACACTATAAGTTACTTTTCAAATCTGTCTAAATTTTGTTATTTGCCTTAAAAATAATGTGAAAATTCAAACCTGAAGTTTCCAGTCAAAATCTGAAAGGACAGCATGTGATATGGCAGTCGTAGTTTTGAGCAGCTTTTGCTTCAAAGAAGGGCGATGAACACAAATTGATTCAGTTATTACAGTTTTATATGAGTCATCCACTGTACCAAGCTCTCCACTAATCTGTTAAAGCAATCATGCAATAAAATGGGAGTTTAATAACAACCAACATATCTCAAGAATACACTGAAATATACATAAAATTCTAATAAATAGGGCAATATTAAATTACCATTTCACAATCTATTTAATTTCAAATTGCAAACACATCAAATAATTGGATAACACAAAAGTGATTTGAAAATTAAATCCCTATTACTGCATTCACCAAGACAACTGTGCTACTCTGAAAAATATATGATTATCATTATATGAATGCAGATAATGAATATGTATACTGATACAGGGTAAGTATTATTTTTTTTTAATATTCCTTCCTTTAGGCAGCTTTAAACACTGCAATCATTTAAGCATGCCTTACAGTTTGAAATGAGGTATCATAGCCAGTTAAAAATGCAATCTCTAGACCTCTACGACTGCTGCATCCTGATCCAAGTATTATGAGACACAATATCTAATTGACCTCAAGAAAGTTTTTAATTTCTCCCTGCAATCTTTGATATTCATCAGCTGTACCTAAAGGCATAAATTGAGTTCAAAGATAAACAACTTACTTGATCTTTGCTCAAATCTCGTTGTACTGCCTTTTTCATCAATGCTACAAGGGACCCCCTCACTTCCCACCATTCTTCTAATGACCATGTGGAAATCACTTTGTCCAATGTTATTGCTCGATCTTGACAAAAACTTTCAGCAATCACATGACACACCTTTGATTAGACAAAAAAAACAACCTTTAGAATAACAGTTGGCATACTACATGAGAAAATATCATTAGAGTCAGAGAACAGTTAAAACAGACAGCTTAGGGCAAAGAACAGAAAGAAATCTATGATTGATTGGGCATAGAATCCTAAAATGATGTTTGAACAAACCAATAGTAACGAAACCATGAGTTAGGCCGAGGAAGATATGGACAGAGAAGTCAATTCTGAAGTAGTAAAGAGAAGAGTAACTATGTTAGTTGATGCAAAGAAAAGAAGCAATAAAACTGCAAGGAGTGGAGGAAGTTTACTTATTATGAACAACCCTGACAATGAAAGGTAAACCAAGAAATTATAAAGAAAGAACAGAACTTTGAATTCATGATGTCAGTGTCATGTTTATGATAAACTGAAAAAATTGATATCTTTATCTGTTCTACATCATAATGATCTAGGTTCTAGTCCCTTTGTGGTTAAACGGGAAAATGAGCGCCACAGTCATTAATTGCAACTATGCAAAAAATGCACAATAATTCTTGACTAGGCAGCTATGACTAAGATTTAGCTAAAACCTTTATCTATATTATCCCTTGTCCTACAATGGACGGATGTTTCCATGTTCCCAACCCAATCGTTGTCAGCGGTGGAAGCCTTCCCGTTGATGCACGTGTCATGTGAAGGACGGAAAATTCCATTGGCAGTCATGATGAAGCTGGTCCATAGGTTATCCCCTTATTGTTGCTAAATATTTTGGAGTGGCCAAACTTCTGTTTTTGTGTCAACAAGTTTTGACTTGTCAGCCAATCAAATTAGGGATCATTAGTTACATTTGACTAATCCACCCTAATGGGAGGTCTTTGTTTGGGAACCTGTCAATGGTTGGCTGGTTATTTTCTGCACGTCTGAATCAAAGTGATGTTGCATGTTGTACTTGTGAACCTGTTTGCGTTTTGGGGGATCATGCATGGGTGAGAAATAATGTGACAAAGACATGAAGAAAACGAAAGATTCAAAGAATCAAAGTTGGTGCTGCTTTTGAAGATTGAGTCTCGTAGCTTAGCAGTGAGACATGGTGATGGTTGTACAAGAGTCCTATGTTGTGAATGAAATTTTGGGGAGAGAGAGTGGGGTCGCAGTGGTGTCAAAAGTGGCCAGTTGTGTCAACTGGTGACTGTGTGTGTGTGATGCAAAACAGTGCAGTACGAAATTGTGCCAACAGAGATGTGTTGGGTGTCAGATAGGTAGATTAAATTTTGTCTGTGATTCGTCACATATACAATAGAGAGAGTGAGAGAAATCCCTGACCCTCTTTTCCTAAACATGATGCATTTAATTAAGTAAATTTATAATTCATTTACTATAATAATACTTGGAATCTCTATCTATTGACATTTCTACAATATAATCCCCATATATATATACTGTATAGCTTCAAACTCTGATTGAAAAAAAGACATGGTTAGTCTTGCAAACTTCATAACAGCTATCAGTATGGTGCTTCTGGAAGGGTATTCTATTTCTTTTTCTTTTAATTGTAAGCTCTGTGGCTTTACTAATTACTGATACTGTACAAGGACAGGTATTATGTTTTGTTACAAACAAACTAAATGAAATGCCGTAAATTGGAAACATATTATAACGGGACTGGTGATCGACGGCAAGTGGTGAGACAAGGGGATGGGACTCCCAGGCAAGAGGCGAGAAGTGGAGTGCGATGCCATTATATAGCTTGAAGGACACTGGTTAATTGAGATAAAGAAGACTAAGAAGTAAAGAAGACAAATGTTTTGATTGTGATTGTGGTCCCAATCGCTTACTCTCCTATCTAAAACCATAATATCCGATGGAAAAATCACGTCGTTCGGTCTTTCACCAATGCCATAAGCTTAAAGATATTTTACGCTTCATTTCATATACTTTTAAAAATAAAAGATATACAAACATTGCTCAAATCACTCGTTGACACTTTGCTAAGGAGAACTCCAACAGAGTTCCAGTCCGCCATCTTGATTTGAGTGTCACATGATTTCCTTTGCCATAAAAAGCTATAACGCCCCTTTTTGTGAATAACGATACTCATATTCATAGATTTGAATTATCATTTTTTTCATAGCATAGGTAACCTCCCACCCTTCACTCTCTCTTTTCACATATCAAATATAATAGTAGGTACATAAACTCTAATGTTATCTTCATGGTATAAATACAAAATGCTGACATGCGTCACGCATTAGTTAAACATAGTGACAGGTTGACCACACAAGCACCATCATAATAAAAAATATGGAACTGCAGCAGCACTACTACATTATACATATATTAAAAAATAGAGACAATAATACAGGGATACAGAACGTTTCGGGTAAAACCCTTCCTCAGCTGGACACCCAAAAAATGCAGTCTATGTCCTATATCGACCCCTCCCTCACCTATGGGTCAAGTACCACCCCCCCCCCCCCCTCCCCCAACACACACACACACACACACACACACACACACACACACTTTTACTCCCCCTCCCCCAATCCCACCTCCACTTTGCTTCCCACAGGCTCCCCCTTCCTGTTGGTATGACTTTCCTCACCGCGGTCACCGATATCTGGAAGGTCTCCTTCTACTTTCACTAGTGTGAAAATGTCTTTGCGCTCATTCATGGGGCATTTGCACATCTTTTCCGTGGAGAAAATGTCCCTATATAAGCTACTAGCAAAAGTCCCTTTCTTCGAACGGTAACGATACTTATTGAGTTATGAAAGAGTGGGGTTGGGTGGGGTGGAAGTTCATTTCAGCTTCGCCAGCTTGAAAACAAATTGTTTTTATTGCGCCCCAAACCCTCTATTGTATTGCAATGTGTGAACACTATTCACCACGCCACATGAACTAATAGTTTGTCTATCAGAAGCACACAAATATAAAATATGGAAAGTAAAAACTATCTACGCCGATAAACAAAAATTAGAAGGAACAAAACATTTTCTATAAAATCAACGACACTATGGATCCAATAATCAATACGCTCAAAATCATCTCCAGCTAAATTGGAAACCATGTGCAAAATTTGGTTGCAATCGGTACGGTGGGGACTGAGAAAACTATTTCTTCTTCTTTCTTATCCAGTTCCCTTTTACCATTACTGTGTAGGGCCAGCACTATGAGGCTGGATTTCTCTGGATCAAGCAGGTGATCAACCCAATGTGACCTTTGTGGTAGAAATTAAATTTCCCCGGACAGCGGCCTTTCGATCTACTCTTATCGATTTAAAAAAAAACTGCTAAAGGTTCTTTAACGTTTATCGTCCGTCTGCGATAGGACTAGGTTCTTGATCCCACCTACCTGAATAGGATCAGGGGAGTGGCATATAGATTTTCACCGAGTTCCAAGGAGAAAAATACCCGACAGTTTCGCTGCCGGGAATCGAACCCGGTACCTTTCGGTTCAGAGGCGAGAACCGTACCTCTGCGCGACTGGGACCCCCCGGACTGAGAAAATACGTGACAAAAATCGGGCTTACTCCTTAATGGATATGGATATTAAAATTCAAGGGACGTAACTCAGGAAATTACAATTATTGTGTACGAATCTACTTTGCGTACGCGTCAGTCTGGGTTCGTTTGACTATATTCTATCTTCACCAATAATAATAATAATAATAATAATAATAATAATAATAATAATTTTTAAAAAGATTGTTTATATAGCGGCGGTATCCATCAGTGCTGCTCAGAGGCGCTTTACAATGATTCGTTCATTCGTTCATTCATTCACTCGGTCACTCAGTAATTGTCATCACAGAAGTTAGACATTTTTTTTTTTTAAATATGCTGGGCCATGATATTATAAGTATTATATCTAGCTAATCAAACACCAAGCTGTCAGGTGCCGCTCATAATCTCAAAGATAGGCCCTCGAGGCTCGAGGTGAAAGCCAATATAATAATTGAGAGAAATGTATTATAGTTATCATCTCTTCACACAGGACAATAAGCTCATTGGAAAGAGTCTATGAGTTGAAATGATGGATTGCAATTAATTCAGTTTCAAAATCGTCTTCTCAGGGCCAGAGTAGTAAAGACTGCTGCATACTTTGTCAAGTTCTGTTCGACCATGTAGTAACATGATAACAAAGTTTTCAGGAATATCGTATATAATTTTGTCACATAACGCCCCCCAGGTCACAGTGGGTTGATCACCTGCTTGGCTTAATATCTTGATCCAGAGAAATCCAGACTCATTGTGCTGGCCC
>JARBEQ010259898.1:0-10541 GCA_030265355.1 Tritonia tetraquetra
ATCTAACAAGTGTCGAATGCGACAGATACTTTTCAAAACATAGTGCAATGTTTGGCATACTTTTGTTATGTGGGCATAACTTGCAATTAAAATTAAATATTCAAAACAATAGTCAGAGATACTGATAATGATAGTAATAGTAAAGTTTATTTTTAGAACGCCTTATTCCATTCTTACTAGCTCAAGCAAGGCGCATATCACAGAAATGGGCAGTGACAAGCAATGTTTACAAATATGAAGTTAAAACATACTATAATATAAAACTATCCAACACATAAATATCACAAAGTAATGACAAAAGCATGTGAAAATGCGTCATTGATTATCAAGACATTGCGAATGTTTTAAGTTTTAAGTCTCTTTTTAAAAATCACATCGTCTGATATTTTAAACATTCAGGCAAAGAGTTCCAAACTGTAGGTCCAAAGTGGCTAAATGCTCTGATCAGATAATTTCTGTGTGCCTCTGAAAAGGACTTCTAAATTTATTTTGGCACTAGATCTTAAATTATGTTGACGTACATAAACTTTTATTAGATTTCCAAGATAACATGGTGCTTTATCATTATACATAATATGAGCTAAAAGAGCTACTTTATAAGATATCCTTTCTGACAAAGACTGATTTTTAAAAATGTTTTGTACCTTGTGTAAAATTTTCAGCAGTGTACATTTTTTAATGTATTAAGAGAGCTGTCAACTCCACCATAATAAATAGTATTAGATTACTCTTGATTAATAGATAGATAGCTGACTGTTGTTTTTTTAAGATCATAATTTTTACATTGAAAATAATAATCTATCTGCAGAGTAACTTGGCTGAGGTCCCTGCTTATGCATACCTCCGTGATCAGGTGCAAGAATTCGAAGTTACTGGTGAAAAAATTTGCAGAGAGCATAATGAGGTGCAGCACATAGCTAAAACTTACCTGTGCTATCTGGAGAGCCTCAGGAAACAAGAGGTTTGCTTACTTTTAAATCTTTTAATTGTTTGAACTGTTTTAAAGTTGTTATTCTTACGCCCTTGGTAACTCATTGTAGGTCATATCAAAGGCGGGACCTCTGGTTTATTGTCCATCTCCGATTAGACTTGATTCAGAATTCACAAGGCCAGAGACATAAAAACTCTGAGAAAGTCCAAAAACAAAAATTCCTGCCTCGTCGCAGGGATTCGAACTCAGGGCACAAAGTGACTGCATTAGTGCTATGCTGCAATGCCTCCATTTAACTGTATTAGGGGCCTAATTGTTTTGATGTTGTAAAATGTTTGTACTTGTTTTTTTGTTTTTTTATTGTTTTACTTTCTTATTTGTTTGTTTGTTTGTTCATAGAGTCAATATCCTTAGAAAATCTTTCAGAAGTCTTCCTCTGACCCAAAAAGTATGAAACGTTATTATACATATTTGACTTGCCATTGGCCCATCTGAATTCAAACACAATTCAATGGCAGGGAACAGAGACAAGATCGTGAAGATTTATTGATTGCACATCTGTAAGTGAGGGAACTTGAGTATAATGTATAACTCTTGAAGAGACATAAATCAAATTAAAGGGGAGCGGGCACTAGTAGTGATAGAGTGAATGGTATCGAGTAAAAATGTGAAAATGACAGAAGAATAGCCATAGAATAAGAAAAGTAGTATGTCCACATTGGAGATTGAACCACACTAGTGAACGGCAACACCGTCTAGCCAGAGACACTTTGGTCATGCTCTTCCGACTGAGCTAATCTGGACACAAAACTAGATGATTGTCTACCTCACATAAAAAAGGGTTCTACCACTCATGTTGTGTCGGTGTGTCATGTTAGAGATTAGGGAAGAGTGTGTATTTGGCATCCAGGTAAACCAACGGAAAGTCACTTTGCCTCTCTAGCCTTTAACCCCTAACATGCCAGGGTTTGTCACGTGTTGTTTTTTTGTTGTAAAATCAGAACTTTAGACTGAGGAAAAAAATTGATCTCTCCTTGACTAGCGGAGATAACGTCATGAAACTTTGCGAGCTAGTTATCTAGAGCAACTCACCTGAATAGTAAGTAATAATAAGGATATTGTGTTCACAATTCGAAAAAATGACCAAGATCCCCCCCCCCCCACCCTCATCCATGGCACGTTAGGGTTTAGACTACCATGAACATAGTTAAGTCACTTTGTCCCTAGGCTTTAGACTACCATGAACGTAGCTAAGTTGGTATCAATGGAATGATTTTGTTGTCGTTACAACCATATTTGCTTATAACTACCCATGTCGTGTGTTTTTCCAGGAACTAAGTATCCAGTACAAAGGGAGAGGAGAGCGCTCCGTGGAAAGCAGTGCTGCCATTGTGGGGTTGAAGCTACCTGTGACATACGACAACAATCCAGACAAGAGCCTCGACCCTTGAATGATTGATAGTCCTGTTTATGTGTAAATAGTATAAGTGTTTTGAAGTTGTTATTATAAGTAGTGGCTAGATTACTTGCCGAAGAACTGATGTGACGTACGCCCCGGTGTGGGTTTGAATCCCACCGTCGTCTTTTCCACCTTTCTTTCTAACTTAGAATCTAAGGCTATTTTTCTGTGTTTTTCTGGCACTCATAACATTTCCATACCAAGATTTAACATGGATGGAAGTTTGCTGACATCCCTGGTTTGGAATACGTGTCACATGTAATGATTGTTAGCTTTGTGTACCTTTCTTTCTTCTTCTTTATCCAATTCCCTTTTACCATTAGTAGAGTGTAGGGCCAGCACAATAAGTCTGGATTTCTCTGGATCAAGATATCAACCCACTGTGAGTTTGTGTACCTAATGATCGGTTTGTTTACAAATGCAATTATGTGAATAAATTTTATGCAATTTGTTATTCTAACTTTGTGCTTTATATTGATTGCTGCTCTAGTTTTGAATGCCTCGTCTTTTATTAATTGTCCGATATATGTATTCACGACATGAGGTCGACCAAGGATGGGACACTATGCAAGATATCTAAAAAGTATAAAAGTATACTGAATCCTCTCACATGCGTCACAGCAAGGAAAGTCCAGTCGTGGTCAAGATATAGCATGCTCCAGTTTTTTTAGATGCACTAAGCTATCATCATAAAGTGGACAAGCCAGCACTATGATATCCGATTTGCACAACCGTCCCAGTATCAAATCATTAACATCAATAAACATGCTTCCGATAGCTTTTTAATAAACATTCAGTATACAGAATTACCATATGTGCGCATGAGATTTCGTGAAGATGCGTTTTGATGAAGATATGAAAATGTTTATTTCCCCCCCCCCCCCTAGCCAATTGATACACTTTGATCTTTCCTTTTTCACTTTGATTTATACATTGCGCAGTCAACTTGTGTTTCAAGATGTCTTTATTACTCAATGATGAACAACTAATTTTGGAAGTTCAATCTAGACCAGCCATTTATGACTTTCTTTCTTATCCAGTTCCCTGTTACCATTACAGTGTAGGGCTAGCACCATGAGGCTGGATTTCTCTGGATCAAGGTATTAAGCCAAGCAGGTGATCAACCCATTTATGACAAGGCAGACAAAAATCATTGGAATTGAGATGTGATTTCAAGACGTTGGGCAGAGATTGATGTTGCTGTTATTGTTGGGCAGAGATTGAATTTGCTGTTACTGTTATTGTTGTGGTTGTGATGGTTGTTGCTGCGGTTATTGCTATTCGTCCAATTCTATCTAGGCATCTGTCTGTCTACCTGCCAGTCCGTCCATCGATCGCTCTATTTATCTATACAGTAGAACATGGATAAAGCGGGACTTTTCAGTCCAGAAGGAAAACCCTGCTATATCCATGTTCCTGCTATAGTACTACTACATACACACATGACATATATACACACACGCACACACACAGACAGACAACTCCTCACACACTTAAAAATCTCGATTAAATTCTTCGTTACAATGTACAGTAACACACTTCCACACAGTCACAATGTTAAACTCTCACTCATCCCACGCGTTAATCACAGTGACTCTCATCAGATTGAGCCTGACTATGCGGGGTGTACAAAAAAAAAGAAAAGAAGGAAAGAAAGAAAAATGCTGCTCTATTTTGTATCCAAAGACCCGCTGTATCCGCGTTCGGGCCTTTCCTCTCCCGTTAAATCTAAGCACAGGTAACAGAGTTTACATAGAGAAAAAAAGGGGGATTGCTGTAGGGGTGGTCCAGCTGTAGGGGGTGCCGCTATGGGTGAGTTCTACTGTATATCTTACTGTCTAAGTTATCCATCTGTCTCTCTCTCTATCAATCCTTTCATTCATCCATCCATCTATCTGTCTACCAAGCTAGTATTTGTCTCCTTGAAAGCGGCATTGTGTAGTATTGTGCAGCGCTTTTGTATATTTCACAATTATTTGAGTCGACGCGCAACTGTCTAGCGTGTGTCGCGAAGTACAATGTGTGTGTACTTTTGGCTTTGCTGCCCCTTGCCTATGGGATATCAAATGGAACTGAGGTCCTCCAAGATGAATTGTCTTCAGTCTGTCCAATCGGCTCGGACCTGGTTAGGCACCAGAGAGAGTGGCATCACATCTCCTCATCATTTTCATCACTCTCTCAGTCTCAGTGAGGACATGGAAAGTCTGTAGGTCTTTATAACCCACGAGAAGGGGAAACGGAGGTACTCTGTGCTCATGAAAGTTTTGTATAGACTTTCTGTCTTCACTGAGAGAATAACAAGAATATGAGGGAGATGTGATACCACCCGTGAACGATCATGAATATAATGGCCATTTCACTAGTGAGAGGTCCTTAATATATAATGGCCATTTCACTAGTGAGAGAACATTAATATAATTTTCATTTCACTAGTGAGAGGTCATTAATATAATGGCCATTTCACCAGTGAGAGAACATTAATATAATGACCATTTCACTAGTGAGAGAACATTAATATAATGACCATTTCACTAGTGAGAGGTCATTAATATAATGGCCATTTCACTAGTGAGAGATCATTAATATAATGACCATTTCTTCACCAGTGAGAGGTCATTAATATAATGGCCATTTCACCAGTGAGAGAACATTAATATAATGGCCATTTCACTAGTGAGAGAACATTAATATAATGACCATTTCACCATATAATCACTATTCAGTCATTCGGCCCAGGCAGCATTCTTTTACTGTGACAGACTTGCCATTTTTTGGGAAGCCAAATAATTCAAATTTTTTTGGTCAAAATCCTTGCGGGATTCAAATTATCGACGGTCATTGACATTAGTGATGTCCATCGGTGTTGATCTTTTTTTTCTCCCACAACAGTCAACTGTGGTTGGATACCTTTGTCCAGCATACAATTACATTGAGAGCGTGGAACAGTGTAACTTGCCTCTGGATGTGTATGTCTGTGGCCACGTCCCACCTTGTGCAGAATGTTTTCTCTTTTAACCTGTACTAACTCTAAGGGTAAGAGTAAGAAAGTTTTCATGGCTCTGCCCTGGAGATTCATGTGGGATATTCAAGTCCCGTTGATCTGTCCTGGAGATTCATGTGGGATATTCAAGTCCCAATGGTCTGCCATGGAGATTCATGTGGGATATTCAAGTCCCGTTGATCTGTCCTGGAGATTCATGTGGGATATTCAAGTCCCATTGATCTGCCTTTGATATGACGTTTCTGTATTGAAAAGGGCTTTCAACAACTTTAGAACTAGTCGAAACCATTTATAACAGAAATACGGCTACAACAGCTTTTTAAAATTTCCATTTTTTCTTCCTCATTATCATTAGTAAAATAGAATCGGTTATAACAGGGATGACAACCAATGGTCAAGTATAAAAAAGCTGTTTTTGTGTACTTTTGCCACGTAGTGCAGTCCGCAGTGAAAAAAACCAGGCCGGCATATGGAGCCTAAAACTAAAAGGCTCCAATAAGGACTTAAATCACAGACACTCAAACAAATCAAATTATATCTTTCTTTATTTCTCCTGTTTGTAACAACTTTTGTCTCATTGTATCAACATTCAACATACAAATCAATTTACATGATATATTTACACCAATAAATACAAGTTAAACAACAATTCTGAAGAAATGTTTTTTTGGCAAAAAATGCAAGAGTCTTTCTTCATGACCAGATTTACACATGATAAACAGTATCAAAGACAGATGGAGTATTTACCATCAGATCACCTGATATTTTAAAAGTGAGATTGCATAACATTTCAGCTTTTTTACATATCATCGCTGTCAAATTATAACTTACAATTGAAAATTTTCTCACTTTTTACTTTATGACCAAAAGACATGTTAACTAATGGAAAATGTGTCAGCCAATCAATGCGCCTATTTTTGAGTTGTGATCAAACCGTAAAGTTTTCCCACCAGCAACAATATCATGTGCATGATATTAAATATAATGTCTTTGGTTATTTCTAAGAACAAGCTCAAAAGGTAGACAACAGTGAGAGATGTGTCTTTGCTGAAATCAGAGTACATAGAAGTAAGTAGTAAGTAAAGTTATTGTTGTTACAGAACCAAGTGGACTGATCACACGAATGTCCTGAATCTCAGATCCAAACAGTCACCAATCTTATTTTTTTAAAAATAAAACAAACAAAATAATGGCAGCCCAAGGAAAAATTCAATACATCATGGGATGCAGATCTGCCTCAGTTACCGTTGAGGGTACTAGTACTAGTCGAGTGGCTAGACCAGAAAAATAAGCTTAAGAGTAAGAGAAAGAAGTGGACGGGTGTCGAACCTGCGCCTGCTGGTCTTGTCAACAGATAGCATACTGGTAAAATAGTTTCCTCATCAAATCACTCCAAAGGGTGGCGAGGCCAGCAGGCGTGGGTTCAATCAAAGATGATAAAATCAAAAGGTAATCAAAATTCGTCTTTGATGTTCCTTGAAGTATCTCAAAACTGACTATATAAATCAAAATGATGAAAGTCAGTTGCAAGAGCACAACGATATATTGATACTGTCAACATTGCATACATAGGTAGGGGTTATATTTTTCTTCTTTTTTTTTTTTACTTTCACTTTGATTCATTCGCTTTTTAATCTTTTTTTTCACATGATTTAGTTTTTTTTTCTTTACATTTATGAATCTACATTTTAGTGTAAATCTTTTTTTTCTTTTTTCTCTGATAAGCATAGACCTTACCATTTAATTTTTTTTACCTTTTTTTTTTTTGGGATGGAAAAAAAATTAGAGGATAAATCTCACACTTTCCATTTCATTTGAGAAGGCAAATATATGGATTCTGCTGATCATTGTTTATTTAATTCGTTTTTCAAATTTTTATTTTTACTTTGTTTCTTGTTTAATTCTTTTTTTGTTTTTTGGGGGGGTTGGGATTTTTGTAGTTTTTGTGTTTTTTTTATTATTTTTTTTATTGCTTTGGGTTTGTTTTGTTTTTTTGAAGCAGAGAAATCTATAACTATAACAAATAAGAAAAATGACAAAGTGAGAGATGAAATCACTTTTCCATAATACAAACATGAGGATGACCTCATACAATGAGTCATGACAAAACTTTCTTTTCGATTTTTGTTTTCAACATTTAAAAGTAGAGCTTGTGAGTTATTTTTTCAAGAATAGTAAATCAAGGGACATTGAAAATATATATTTACATGTAGTATGTAGTTTGACAAGCCTTGAGAAACAATAGACTTGGAGGTCTGAACATAGTTACAGCGCAGTCCACTTAGACCTCTCTTGAAAATAAACTCTTAGGATAAACCCTTAACCCAGTCTCAATTTTTGTCTTCCTATTCATATATATCTGGATGAGATAAATCTTGCTTTAGATAAACTTTTTAATCTGGTGCCTAAGGGTTTGTCTTTAGCAGACTGCAGTGACTTTTAATCAACTGAAATTGCAACAAAAACAACGTTACATTCACAATGCTCTTTCAATTTTGTAGAAAACGAAACACAGTGACAGAGAAATTAAAATAGTACAAAAATAGCATCGCTTTCATTTCCACAGAGAAAGGAGCTTTTCATTGGCAATGACAAAGTGGGACAGCGACCCACCTACAGCTAAACATGTCTATACATTATAATAGACGACAATGTCCTCTTGGTCTGCGTCACAAGTGTATAATCTCTCTCTCTCTCTCTCTCTTTATATATATAGCCTGGAAAATGTCCTATTGATATGAGAGCTGGTGTCCAAGGGCTGAATGCTACCATACACTCCCTTTCAGTAAAATATAAATTAGGGCAGGGTTTTTCCATATTATATATTTAAAAAAACATATATGAAATTTTGACTTCCAGGGTCAACAACTATTACTGTCGATATCATTGTTGTATGTTACAAAGAGCTTGTGACCAATCCATGGACGACTATTCTAAGATAGATGTACAAGTCTGTTCTAATGCATTATTCATTGTCTACAATGCCCAAAGCCGTGATTGATATTTGCAAAAAAAGGAAAATTCTGTAAATATGCACATAATAATGGTAATGATATGTATTTATATCTATACCTTCCCTTGACTGCAAATCTCCTGAATAAACAAAAATTTCAAAAAATTATTTTTTTTTTAAAATGGTTTTATATAGTACAGTAGAACTCGGACTCAACAAACTCTAAGAACACCTTGCATTCAGCGAACAGAGAAAGATTCACTTTTTTTTTCCTGCATTGACTTAGTAAAGTATCTTTTATCGAACAAACTAATCTCAGACCCACCCTCAGTTCCAACGAACCAGAAATGTAGGCAAGCTCACAAAAAATTGCTAATCTACTTAGACATCTAGTTGAAATTCGAACTACAAAAGGTCTGCTGTCGGCTGACAAGAAACAAAACTATAGAAATGTACCGCAAACAAAAAAAAACACTTTCACCTCCGACTTGCCTACACAGGTCCTTGCAGAATGTTTGTAACAACAAGGGAAGTAATCATGTAGTAATTTGACTTTGTCTGGTTACTTCCCTTGGGGGGGCTTATGCCCTTGGCTCCAACGAACCTTGCATCCAACAAACTATCAAAACTGACCGAGCCAGTTTGTTGAGTCTGAGTTCTACTGTATAGTATTTTTAATGTAGACAAAAAACACGCAGAACTGAATGTAATAATATTCATGATTATGACAAGGTTCCAGGTGATGTCTACAAAACTCTAAAAATAGTGGATGGTAGTAGATACTTTCTTCCTTATCCAATTCCCTGTTACCATTACAGTGTAGGGCCAGCACTATGAGGCTGGATTTCTCTGGATCAATATATTAAGTCAAGCAGGTGATCAACCCACTGTGAGGATGGTAGTAGTATGAAGGGAAATATGATAGTGCCAAAATTAAAACTATAGACAAGTGGTTAGATCACCGTGGGGATGATACTTTAAAATTTCATCTAACTATAAAAATGATGGAAGTTTTTTTGTGTTGTTTTTAGGGGGGTTTTCTCTCTTGTAAAATCTTTAACATGTTGCATACAGGAGTTCCAGTCAAGGGAAAATATGATGATATAGATCAATATTATTATAACAACCATCACTGATCTCATTGGAAGACATGGAATGATAAACACAGACAAATAAATATTCATTCATAATAAACTGAGTGATCAATTTATCAATATTGATTTGTACAACAAATTCAATTAGTATGTTATGTAACTACTGAATGAAACGAAATGCCAAAAACCCATTATGAAATTCATCAACATCATAATATCGATACGACTGTAAAAAGTCTCAATATATTAACATTAGGGGAAGAGTTGAGGAAAAATGTTAATACCACTTGAATGGACGTACCAAACAATATAATATAAAACAGGGGTCAGTGAAGGCTATAACATAAACACCTGGTAACAAATAAAGAAAACTAAGGAAATCGTTCAATATTCGCTATTCTATAATAATGACCTGTTTTGAGCATTCCTACTTTGGTTATAAAGTAAACACCAAATTGCAATAATAATGTCATAATAATGCCTTCGTACAAAAGTCACTAAATTATAAATAATACTATAAAATCAGGAGAATTGAATATCCAGAATTCACACACTAGCATTGGAATCATGGCCAATGCTTGATTTGCGATGCACCCGACTCTCGTTTATAAAATATAAAATGGTAGTAAAACTAATAAAATTGAAAACTACCTATGACTATAAATAAACCTATCCAATAACATATTATGATTTTTTACAAATTGAACCAGATGATGAATACCAAGGACTTTTTTATCCTCATAATGCAAAATAATGTCACCCATTGACAAACTATAAAATAATACCTTTCCATTATTCATCCTATTTATGTATTGAGTGACCCAATCGATCCAATTATCATACTATTAGTATCAATTAATGCTTTCTCTCTCTCTCTGATGTATTTTGTTCTCCTAAAGTAGGATTCGTCATCCTAATCTCTGTCTGTCTCTCTGTCTCTCCCTCTCTCTGTAACATCCATAATGTAATACTGTAACATTGAACTGTCAATACTGACAGTGTAAAACTATTCTATGTGCATCCCACAATTTCTTTCTTATCCAATTCCCTTTTACTATTACAGTGTAGGGCCAGCACAATGAGTCTGGATTTCTCTGGATCAA
>JARBEQ010259909.1:0-10540 GCA_030265355.1 Tritonia tetraquetra
GAGAGAGAGAGAGAGAGAGAGAGAGAGAGAGAGAGAGAGAGAGAGAGAGAGAGAGAGAGAGAGAGAGAGAGAATCGTGAAATTGATAATGGAGAATGATGAAAATATCCTACCATTTCTCTTTGTTACGATTTATTTCATTTCGTGAACTATTTTCCAAAGGTAAATGTTGAAATATCAGCAGATGATTTATATCGTATCAAAATAGTTTGAAGATAATTGCACGTTCATCGACCTTAATGTTGTTGATGTTGTTGCTTGTGCTCCTACTGCTGTTGCTCATCCTGCAGCTGCACCGCCAATGAAAATGACGACAATGAAGAAGATCATAATGCTAGTGATACTTTGTTGTTGTTGTTACGATAACGATGGTGCAGATGATGATAATGCTGATGATGGTTGTGATGATTGTGATGAGATTAACAATGATGATGAAGATGATGGTAGTGTTGATGATGATAGTGATAATGACTATTATAATAACTATAATGATGATGATGGCGATGATGCTTGTATCAGTAAGTGGTGGTGATGGTGGTGATTACTGCTTTTGATAAACAAAAAATGACTTGACCGTTTCTTACACCCTGACCATACCCCTTCACAGCAACAAGAAAAGTAAAGAATAGCACTTATATGGCGCATATCCACGAAGTTCATCATGCTCTATGCGCTTTACAATGTATAGTTTACCCCCGGCAGGCCATAACACTCCTGTATCCTTCTCAACTCCAAGAGGAATTGGTCCGTCATCATCATCATCATCATCATCATCATCTCCATTCTCATCATAATCTTTCTGCCTCGACAACACCCAGGCTCATTAACTGCATCATGGGAACGTATCGAATCATCCGGCAAGAAGGTAATTTCCCCATTAATCATTAATTTAATGACGTGATGATTACATAACAATAAAGAGTAGCAATGAAATTTCCCACCCTGGGTTTGATGCCCAGCCCTTGGACACAAATCACTGCAGGGCCCATTTCCTGATATTGCAATCATCCCATTCCTTGGGTTCTTTGTCCTTATTAATTGGAACGTATCCTAAATCACTATCATCAACATCACATCATCATCATTATCATCATAAATGCAACCACCACCACTGACAGAACAATGAATCCGATATCATTATCATTATAATCATGATCATCATCAACATCATCAGCATCACAACATCATCATTATCATCATTCTCATCACCATCTTCATCATCATCACATCATCATCATCATCGACAACCTCATTATGTAATCATTGCTATCATCATCAAAAGTTAGTCTGCGTGGCAGTCAACGCTTTCGCTTTCCAGCAGAAGGTACGGTACTGGGTTCGAATCGCGGCGGCGACGTTGGGATTTTTTCCTTTGAACTTTCTCGAGTTGTATGGCTCTGACCCTAACGATTCCAATGGAGTCCTATCGGAGATGGACTGTAAAATGTGCTGCCAAGGACGTAAAACTAACAATTTTAAACTTTTTAACAGTTTGTAAGAAGTCAGCTTCTTAGCGGGTCTAATGGCTTTCTTTTTTGTCTGCAAGCAATGAGTATAAGATCACTGCATCATCATCGTCGTCGTCATCGTCGTCCTCCTCCTCCTCATCATCATCATCATCATCATCGCCGTTATGATCGTTTTTTTGTTTGTTTTGTTCTGCTTACATCCCAGACCATTCATACGTCACGTCTTTCAAATCTTGCATCAGCAACGAGCACAAACCTTTTACATATTACACACACATACACACTCATAACACCCCCCCCCCCCCCACACACACACACACGCACTTACACATTTTTCATACACATGTTATAGACACTCACAACACAACAAACAAAAACGACGATCATTGCCCATGATGTTTAGATACGATTGCACGACCATGGTGCCATTCAGTGCAAAATGCTTTGTTTTAAATATATTTTCCAATATCGCTTTTCCCAAGCGTAATTACCACTGACACATTTGCACCCGTCAATTAAGAATTAACTTTATCTATTGTCTTTATACAATGCCCTTGATCAGTTAATGTTTTTCTCTTAATGGCAGGGGATTACATTACAATGCTAGTATCAATATATCTAATGGACATTCTACAATTACGAATGAGTAAGCATGTAGAATCTAGATAATATTTGCAACCCACAGCGCCAAGTAAAAGGCTGTATGTGTCATGGGAGTACTTCGTGTCTTCAAAGGACTATGTAAAGGAAAGGAATGCGAGCACTTTTATATCTACGAAATTTGTCATGTTCAATACGCTATAATATAATGGTTTTTTAACGCCTCGGCATGTAATTGCGCTCTGGTATCCTTCTTTACTCTCTAGTCACTAGTGAGTCCACAGAGCGAACTGCCTGTAACGCGCTTTAGCACTAACAGGTCGTTCGCTGCTCTGAACTGTGTACTCTCTTGCACCACCAGAGTCGAGTGAGGTGAGCAGAGTAAATTGTTTCACCCAAGGACGATCGGGACATGGCGTTACCTAATGATCATCCACCAAGACCATCGTACTTCGCTGACCGGCTCCGCGTTCCATCTGTTGGGCTGTTGGCGTTTTGAGTTAAATCATCATGACGGTGGTACTTCCTGTTTAATTGCCCGTCTGCGTGACACTTAAAGACGGGGTTCGAATCTATGACCTTCGAGTCCAGAGATAATCCGTTGTCTGGTTTATTTGCCCATCTTTGACTAAGTAAACACGTAAGGGCGCCATTAAAAAACGCACAATCGGGATAGGATAAACTTTTTTCTTCCGTTAAACCATTGCGTGCAATTTTAATATCTGAATCTGTTCAGGGTTAACAATTACAAACCAGACAATGAAAAAAACAAGATCACGACACGTATCTAGTAAGTCACGTGAGCTATGTCTTAATAGTTCATTGATGTCAAGCTTTATGGTCCCAGTTAAGAATTAATAAAACGTTTTGTAGAAAACTGCCGTTTCCACTACTACTACTTCTTCTTCTTTTTCTTCTGCTGCTACTACTACTGCTACTACTACTACTACTACTACTACTACTACTACTACTACTACTACTACTACTACTACTACTACTACTACTACTAATCTACTACTATCACTACTACTACTACTACTACTGCTGCTGCTGTTACTACTACTGCTACTGCTACTACTACTACTGCTGCTGCTGCTACTGTTACTATTATTAATGATGCTGCCACCACCATCACTACTACTACTACTACTGCTACTACTACTACTGCTACTACTACTACTATTGCTGCGGCTCTTACTACCACTGCCACTACCACCACCACCACCACCACTATCCCTACCACTACTACTACTACTACTTCTACAACTATTGCTATCAGTATCACCATAAACGAACGGATTGTTGAAGACATAGGTAAACGTAGAGCGAATGGAAACCCCTTACATAGTTTTCATACGTGGTGTATTTTTGGGGACAGGTGAAGACCTTGGCCTACAACTGGATGGTTCTGAGATCGATTCTCTATGGCCATGTTTATTTATAAACGACAAGCACTACTTTCATCATTGCTATCATAGCATAATCAATAAAAGATGAAAATTTCACTTGTGTCATCTTTTTGGCAAGTTTCATAGACAATACTCCCACCTCGAAGCCCGGAGCTTATTTTGTCTGCCGCCTTTTTTTCTGCTGCTGATGGTTCATCGCCTCTCCATTCCATAGTGTCATGGTCTTTATTTCCCCCTTCTTCCCTCCTTTTGGAAATAAGTCTTTTCCAGACAAGCATATTGCTTAATATGGCCAAAGTATGTGTGTTGTTTTTAAAAAATTCACAATAGTAAATGATATTCCACATGTTATTATTCTAATCTCTATTCTCTGTAATATCGAAGAGTTTTTATCTATTCTGAAATTTTGGGAACACTAAGGATTTTCCTGTATAGATATAACTCCGAAAGCTCTTAAATTAGTCAACCCACCACCCTACGCAAACTGAATGAGTTACCAAACCAGCTTCGTGCCTTTTGGTTCAGGCTCGACCGAGACGGATCAATTACTCCGATCCTCGGTACCTGGATACAGTGGATTTTTTTCTGGATCTGTCCCTGGTTGCTCCTCCCATGCCGTGACGATCCAAATTCCACTGCACCTGGTATAACGCTCCACTGCATTTGTCTTCTATAACCTGCTAACCAGAGACCAGCTCCAGAGCCCCCCGCACTGCCCCATACGCCCACAGTCTTGGAAGAATCCAATTTGATTTGAAGTGTTCGTTGTGTCAAATGAGAAAAATGACTGTCTCTAAAACCAGCAATGGCATGCATAAAAAATGGCGTAAGGCGTCATGGAATTGCCCGGAGCAGATATGTCAAGTTATCGATCTGTTGTGTCTCTCTGACTATTATAATGACTTGTACCACCAAGGCCACCACAACACAACAACACCATATACAGATTGGTTACCGCCTAAACCATATAATAATATTTTTTCCAAACCAACGACAAACACAACACCAAGAACAATAACACCACCAACGACATCATACAGAAAATGGTTACTTCTTCCAAGCTGATGACACATGCACACACATATAAAAAACACACTGAAAACAATATGAAAATCAATGGCGACTAATTTACTAAACCTAATAAAAAAGGGATATAACACCAGTACAATCATAACAGGATCCCGAACGATTATCACCATTATGATAGTTTTCCTACTTTATTTTTCATTATCTCTGATCTTAGCTTTCGACATGTACAATGAAATTGCTGCTCTTTAGCTTCGTTTTTATCAAAATTACAAGCGTCATCGGTGAAAACAAAAATGAAGAAAGAAAACAATCGTCAGCGAGCAGGTGTTAATCGCTCGGGCTGCTGTTGTCGGTAGGCTGGTCTTACACCACTTTATATTTTGTGTGCATTCATGTTTAACTTGCTAACGGCCAAGCGGTTTAGAAACAGATAAATCCAGTTGGAGCTGTAAACAACATTTAAGAACATCAGACACTAACTGCTTCTTTACTTTATGTTGGTGAAATGGAAAGATAAATTTAGCCTCTAAGATAATATCAACATATCTTTGTAAGAGTCGTATTGTTACTCGTTTAGCTGGCGGGTACTCTGGTTGGTTAAATCCGAAACCCACTGGTAAACAGTTAAGACAATGCTTCATTATTCCACAGCTTGCTCGTTAAAAAGTATATTTCCAAAACAAACAGCAGTCGTGAAAGAAAACCTTTCAAAATGGAAAGTATTAATCATCTACGTAAGCTACACTCAAACATCACACAGGGCGTTGTAGCGTAGTGGTAGCGCACACAAGTAGGACGTCGGGATTTTTCTCTTTGGACTTTCACGGAGTTTTCATGGCTCTAGCCATGTGGATTATTTATGGAATCGATTCCTACGGAAATGGACTATACGCTTGAGGTCTCACCTTGAGTATGACCTATAATGCGTTGCCAAAGGGATAACACTGATAGCTTTAAACATCTTCCCAAATGGAATCGTTCCGTTAATATCGACGGACACCCACACCCCCTTCCCCTTGCAGCATTTCCCTCTTGTCTTCTAAAACACCTGGTGTTCTCACTGGGGGAAAAAGTCAAGTTTGCCACCTGCAAAACAAGCACCTAATAACCCGATGAAAGAAACAACTAAATGAAATGACAAACACAAAAAGGTCAATCGTTTCCAGATAAGAATTCAATTAAACATTGTCAAAAATAACTCGAAAGTTATAAAAGAATACTTCTCTGGCATTCACAGGTGGCTCTTGCCCAGCACAGACTGACAGCGAAGCGAGTGGAGCGTACGAAATTTTAACTAAATCAAAGAGGTGAAAAATCGCATTCGCCCCTCGGCATGAGGTGGTCCTGTCCTTGGCGTGAGGTGGTCCTGTCCTTGGCGTGAGGTGGTCCTGACCTTGTCATGAGGTGGTCCTGACCTTGGCGTGAGGTGGTTCTGACCTTGGCGTGAGGTGGTCCTGACCTTGGCTTGAGGTGGTCCTGACCTTGGCATGAGGTGGTTCTGACCTTGGCATGAGGTGGTCCTGACCTTGGCTTGAGGTGGTCCTGACCTTGGCATGAGGTGGTCGTGACCTTGGCGTGAGGTGGTCCTGTCCTTGGCATGAGGTGGTCCTGACCTTGGCATGAGGTGGTCCTGTCCTTGGCATGAGGTGGTCCTGCCCTTGGCATGAGGTGGTCCTGACCTTTGGCATGAGGTGGTCCTTTACTTGGCATGAAGTGGTTCTAACCTTGGCGTGAGGTGGTCCTGTCCTTGGCGTGAGGTGGTCCTGTCCTTAGCATGATGTGGTCCTGACCTTGGCATGAGGTGGTCCTGACCTTGGCATGAGGTGGTTAGTGATATTATTCTGAACTCATTCTTTGCACAGACATAATAAATAGTTGAGTGGTTTATTAAAAAAACCAGTGGACGATATCAAATCATGATAAATGATGTTGAATAATACATTCAACACTATTTGATTTGTTCAATGTTATTATAGTGATCACCGGATACAAGGCACGAAACGAAGCGAAAGGGAACCCGAATATCAATCTAGACTCTTGTTATACTCCATGTTATCTTAGAATAGCTACAACATAGTTGGACCAACGATCACCTCGGCTTTTTCCTCAGTGTTGTTGCCAACTAGCCCTTTCTTTCTATCTGGTGTTTTGTAAATAAATGTGAAATAATATTTTGGCTGCAAGTCAAGCTTTTGCTAGAAACCTTTCATGGATACACATAGAATTCTATTTTCGTCCTCAGTTTTTTAATTCACTTTAACTCATTAGATGTTTTTAAAGTTCTAAAGTTTGAAGTTTTACGCTCTTTTCAACACAGAAAGGTCGTATCAAAGGCGGTACAACACAGAAAGGTCGTACGAAAGGCGTGTCAACAGAACTTGAGAATATTTCACGTGCAGAGGGCAGAACCATAAACACTCTGAAAGGTTCAGAGAAAACACCCTGCAGATGCAAGATTCGAACCCCAGACCACAGCGCCCAGAGACCAATGACCTTGCTAACGCGTTAAGGACACCCCCAATCATTAAACATATATAGACATTTATTGAAATGAGTACTGGGTGGCGTCCCTAGCTCAGTGGTTAAGTCAAACGACTTTGGACGCGGATGACGGGGTTCGAGCCTACCTTGCGTGGGTTTTTTGATTCTCTGGTCCTTTCATGGGTCTGCCCTGGAGATTCTCGCGGAATATTTCTCACGCTCTTTAGAACCGCCTTTGATATGACCTTTATGTGTTGAAAAGGGGGAAGAATTTCAAACGTTAGTACTTTTTTTTAGAAATGCGTATTTTGTTACGCTAGTTGATCTGTTTTGTTATCCAAACCGCATTTTACTCCCAAGGAGTGTTACGGCCTTGCTAACCACCGTGCTGGATGAACTCTGAACTCTGGATCAGGTAAATAAGTTGATATATTACCGGGAATTCCTGTAATTTTGTCTACCTTGGACATTTAACACCGGGTAACAACTTGTGATTGTTTTGTGTCGTTTTTGTGATTTTTTTTGTGGTTTTTTATTCCTTTTCTTTTTGTCTGTTGTTGTTTTATACTGTTGTGATTAATTATTTGTTAGTTATGGCTGTGGGTGACTTACAAGCACCGTAAATGTTACCGTAAAGACGGAAATAACCTAGAACAAGAACGCATCTTGATTAACGACTGTGTTGACCTATACGGCCAGAAAGCTCTACAACGATAACAGTTCCTTATCGCGAGCATTTTCCGTTTTATTACATTCTCTAGATAAATAATAGAGCCGACTGGCCCGGTATCAATCCACTCTTGATTCATCCCCGCCCCCCTTCCTCCCCCTTTCTTCACCTTCTCTCCAGCCCCTTTCTCCTACCTCTTTCCATCTTTCTTTTCTTTCACTCCTTTCCTTTGTAAATCATAGTAAACCACACGAATGAAATGGGAAAATGAAGACCGGACTGACTTCTCTGAAAGCTGTTTGATATAAATTGCCATTCCTACATTGTCGTACCTTGTCAAGTAATTTGTTATACTGTCTTTGGCTATTATGATTCACTTACCTGTATGTCAGTGGTGGAAAATGTCACATACGTGTTCTCTATTACAGACACATTTTTCACCAGGGTGCAAATTCTCTACCCGCACCCGTGCTGTGGAAACAAATCGGCTGTTTTCTTATGACCGAGGTGTTTGCGACTATGAAAAAATCAAATCAATATTGTGTCATGGCCAAAAACTGAGTAACACCTTCAAATATGACACTCATTGCGGCATTCAAACTTCGGGTATAGTGGGCTGATCACCTGTTGCCTTGTCGACCCGGTCCATTCTTTTTCTGACACTGTTTAGTAATGCTTAACCTGATCCAGAGATTTTTAAAACTCTTTCCGGACGTATCGCCACTATATGGGCGATGTGGGATTGTCTCATGTCATAACTCTATTTTCATTTTCTCAATTTCCTTTTCTTCACTTCTTTTCTAATAAATTTCCTGGTGGATACTTAACAATTTGGTGTATAGTATGTCTATCTAGCGATATTATTTTTCTTGTTATAATAACACTTTTAGTATTCATATGTCAATTGGGTTGAAATAATCTTACGTCTAAACGCGGAAGCCATATACGTCTGGAAAGAGTTAAAGGTATGGTGCCTGAGCAATGAAGAGGTTGGACTTCAATCGCAAGAATCGTGAGTTCGAATCTCGCAAACTGCTCCATCGACTTTATTAGTTTCTTGGCTAATATAGGTACTAATCCCTATTGCCTAACTCAACCCGTGTAGAAATGGTAACAATTCTCAACAGGGACATGGGAAAGATATTTCAGAACAACGTTCTATTCATTCTTCTTTCGTATCCAGTTCCCTCTTACCATTTACTCTGGATCAAGATATTAGGCCAAGCATGTGATCATCCCACTGTGACTTTTTGTGGTAGGAATTAATTTTGCCCAGACAGCGGCCTTTCGGCCTACTCTTCTCGATTTACAACTGCCAAGGATTCTTTAACGTTCACAACTTGCACACGTTTGTGTCCGATAGGAGGTTCTTGATCACACATACCTTCATAGGATCAGGGGAGTGGCAAATAGGTTTATACCGAGTGTTATGAAGAAACAATATCTGTACAACTAACCAGTTCCAAAATGTGATATATCGGAGAAGACTCAGGACGTCTATGAGAAAGCAACGCGAGTGGAAGGGAGACGTCTGGTCTGAGGCCTCAGTATAAATCGTGCCACGAACTGTAATTTAATCGAATCAGGCTTTTGCTGCCAAACCTTTGAAAGGTGTAGAGACGTCATCATGACTTTAAATCTAATATTAGACACAACAAACCTTTCAAAGATAACCACGGTCATTTATTGGTATAATATAAATGAAACAAAAAGTCGATCAAGTGTCACCTTTCGTGCGAATGACGTGGACGGTTGAAACCAGTCGGAACGTGACAGAATGGTAATTAAACCATAGACGTCAACTCACGTTTTTATCACTTCATGTGGGGATTTCATTTCTTTATACCTGTGGCCACCCATTTTAACTCATTTCATGTATTGTTCGGGTCTAAATTAATAGTTAGCATCCATGGATATTTCAATGAATAAAAGTGTGACATTTCGCAGTGAAATACTTCTGTCTTTGAGATAAAGTTTATCTTTTTGAGTGGCAAATGTAGGTAGGTATGATATCAAATCGTGTTATCATTAAAGCAGTATGTTCACCTTCTGTTCCCTGACGTTTTAAGGGTCAAAATAAGGTTTTGTGCATGCTATTTATTTTGAACACTATATTCGATATTCATTTACTTTGGGCATATTGGTGCTAAGTGTGAAAGACATAGAAAATGATGGTCTCTAAGATGCAGTTACCTCTTAATGATTATTTTCGGTGTGGCTATTAGATTATGATTATGATATTAAATGGGTTGGTTCAAACCGAACAACGGGGAAAGGGTTGTGAGGGCGTTGAATGAAAATGCTATCATTGAATGCGAATGAATCCCATTGCGTCAACGCGTGGCGTCGCGTTATCAGTTGAGTCACGTGATTCATTTGGAGATTCAACGTGACTATATATAAATATTAAAATCATACGTGACGTTATAATCTCACGATTCAAATCACGGAATTTTGTACAAACGTGGCGGTATCACAGTTCAAAGTTCAAAATGATGAGCGAGATAGAATAAGTCCATACTACAGTCGACTCTGGTGTGATTAAATACTGGCTGACGACAACAAACGATCATGTCAGAATTGGTGACAGTCAGGCAGGCAGCTTGCTCTCTATACCCCAAAGGGAGTTGGGGAAGAATATTAAGGTAGTGGGTTGCTGGGGGTAAACGAACCATTTTAAAGTACATAGAGATTGAGAAGCTCAAGAGGATGCTCTAAGTAAGTAATTTCGTCACATTACTTTTCACTAATTTAATTGTTTATGGTTTTTATTACTTTGTCCATTTTAAGGTTGGTAACGTTGTCCAGTATCACTGTGGGTTGATCACCTGCTTGGCTTAATATCTTGATCCAGAGAAATCCAGACTCATTGTGCTGGCCCTA
>JARBEQ010259920.1:0-10540 GCA_030265355.1 Tritonia tetraquetra
AGTTGTTAGCGCCGTTAGTCACAGCGAAGGTTACGCAGTCAGCCCTCTAGTGTTCGCGCAGTTTGTGGCGGGTAATGGGCATGTAATGTGTATGCTAAGGGCATGCCCTATGTTCAGCCATGAAATGCACACAAGATACCTGCCATTAATGCAAGTACCTTTCTCTTTCTTTATCAATAACCTTTTTGGTACCTTTTTGTGTAAGGTTAATACAAGTACCCCGACCACCAAACTAGTGAACCCAGCCAGAGGTTGTATGGATCAAAGAATTTCAGACAGCGGATGATCATCCCACTGTCTCCACAACTCTTTACTAGCACCATGAGCAATACACTGAGCAGTCTTAATGAAGGACAGGCCAATAAACATATTAACCCTTTTGGGTATCACCTCAGCTTTAGATAAAAGCTGGGAGGTTCTACCACCCTGGGCAGCGCAGGTTATTTCTATGCCATGCTATTATTATTAACTGATTCAGTACTTTCTGACGAGTATTCGGACAATCTGCCAAGTACTTGGCGCTCATAGAACATCAATAAAAATAGTTTCGTTTCTTATTCAATCATAGTTCTTATAAACTAGATAAAACTAGGATGTAGAAAAACAACCAAACGAACCAATCATTGTTTCACTTTCGATATTTAGAGGGGTTTTGAAGAGATATTCGCTGTTTCATCGAAATTGTTTAGACATTCAGTGATTGATAACTTCGTGCATCGACACAGCTTAGATTCAAATTCTTTGAGGAACTAATTGACGTCATTTTCCCATCATATTTGATACTAAAATTGTGTAAATATCGATGTAGCAAGTGAAATTCTGTTGGGAATTGGTCTGTTGTGCAGTTTTTATTGACATTCTCCTCATTTCGTGTTTACTAATGGATAATAAGGAAAATACTATAGAATATCGTGTTGACCATTATTGTGGCCTTTTATCACAAAAAGTTTAAAGGAAAGATAAGTGTTAGGTATCAATCTTCTCAGAAATCATTGGACTATTTGATTATAATGAATTCAGTTGGATATATTTGATCCAGTAAGTTCCCAGAGACTTGTAAGTTGGAATTTTATTTCAATTATTACACAATTTTGAGAATTGCACAGTGTTTTACACTCTTCGTTTCCACTGAGGAAAACATGACACAAATTAACTTTTACAAACTCACAAAGTCAACATTCAGAATCTGCTTTAAGCTTTCTAATGGTATATAACATTATAAAGTTTAAAACTTTCACTTGCTAGAAAAGTGATGATATAGGGAACCCCTTCCATAACTCACACGACTCAGCTGTAACCCTGTGTCTAGGCCTATATTTTACCTGGTAGCCAATCAATTAATGAAGTATTTTCAACCTTTCATCAATGTTCAGATTTGCCAGATTTTGACGACAGTATGTAAGAAAGAGGGTTTGACATTACCAAAGGAGATGGCAGTGAAAATAGCAGAGAAGAGTAATGGAAATCTTAGAAGAGCAATTTTGATGTGTGAGGCCTGCCGTGTACAACAGTGAGTGTCGTTGTATTTTTCTCTATTGTTTATATTGATTGATTTTTTTGGTGTTCGGTGTAACTAGACTGCAGATAAAGTGTGGTGGTATTCAACAGGATAAAAATCCCAGTTAAGCATGCATATATGCATTATTATTGGCAGCTAGCCCTACAAATGTAACTTGAAATGCTACATTGTCTTGCAAGTAAGAAAAATATATTTTTCTTAAACTTAAGTCTCATACTCAATGGGGCCTGAAGGTGTGTCCAGCAATCTGGTTATATTATACCAAACGGACTGCCTTATCATAGACTAAGGCCCCAAACGGAGTGGCATCACATTCTTATCACTCTCTGTGAAGACAGAAAATCTTTATGACTCATGAGAAGGGGAAACAGAAAAGGTTTTATTAACTTTCTGGGTCTTCACTGAGAGAGCAAGGAGATGTGATGTCACTCCAATTGGGACCTAATACATGAGAGAATCTACTCGGCTATTATTTTAGTCATGGGAACATGCAACTTCTTTCTTTCTTTATCGATAACTTTTAGTACCTCTCGGTGTAAGGTGCAACATGTATGGAAAAATAACTCCCCCCCAATATTTACACACAAAATACGTCACGCTAGTTTTTGAACGGTTTTCAAAGTTCTTTGCTAAAAGACTATGAAAATTTTGTTCTCACACTACTAAGAGGGGGGAAAACTAGAGTAGCCTAGACAGTCTTCCCTTTATCTCTGCTAATTATTAATACTAAAACTAATAGTCATAGTGAGTTGCTCAAGTGGACAATTAACTTTGTGATTCTAAAGTACTGCTAACTTTTCCCATTTTTAAATGAATGCTGCAGGAAAGCTTTTCTTTTTGGAACTGAAGTCTAAATTGTATTTTTTGTTCTCTCCTTTCTTCTTTTCAGGTACCCCTTTAATATTGAAAAAGATATTTCTGAACCAGATTGGGAGTTGTTTCTACGAGAGACGGCAAGAATGATTGCTCAACAACAGTCTCCCAAACAGTATGTGATGTTTTTATTTAAATATAGCATCAGACCTGCCGCTAATACCAATTAAATCGGTATTGTTGCGTTTTTCGCCGATATACCGATTTACTGATTACTTTCGTCAAATACCGAGTTTTGTTTTGTGCGGTGGCAGTTCCAACTTTTTATCTGAAATTTTGGGCCAACAAAGAATTTTCCGAGTGATGTCCCTTTCCAAAGTATTGAATGTTGGCTTAATATCGTCGCGCTTCGAATTGATTGCTACAATACCATTACGATTATATTTGAATATATAGTACTCGTAGACCTTTTATTTAACGAGTAAGACATTGTTCGACTATCGGTTTTGTGAATACGATCTTCCCAGTTTCAAATTTTACCAGCTCAGGGCTCAATCTACGGATCTTTCTTTGATACCGTTTTTTTACCTTTGTCTATACTGTTTGTTTTTTTTAGCATGAGTGGCAGGTCTGTAGCATTAGCTTTGTTTGTAAAATTCAGAATGGAATAAGTAATGTAATAACGACCCGACAATGTTTGTTTGTTAACTCGAAATTGAATGCTCTGGCTAATTGTTAGAAGCGATCACATATGACAGGACCACTGCTTGGTCACTAAATGATTGGATATTTTAACTCATATCTGTTCATGCACCCAATGACCATCTACTCCTCTCAGTTCAATGGGCCCCCACAATAGCGAAAGTAGCAAGTATTTTTGAACTCATTTACTACTAAAGCAAACTTAATAGGTACCATTAGCTATGGCTGAGATTTTGAGAATAGAAGGGAATGGAGAACACATACCGGCGACCCCACACTATAGATAGACTTGTAGAAGAAGGAGAATAGGTACCTTACTTCCACTTCCAAACAGATATTCCTGAAGAAACTAGATGTTTACTGCTTGTGTAAATCTTGAATTGTTTTCTAACTGCTTTTTAAAGAAAGACAAATTTAGGCACTTTTGTTGATAAGATGATGGGTTTCTTGAATTCCTTGTGGAATGAGGCTGATGGATTGCCTGATGAGGAGTAAAATATTGATTCTGATTCAAGTCCGACATTGGTGTTGATTTTGAAAGTGGACCTTGTGATGTAGACATTGATTTTAGTGACATGCCGTGTCAGTCAGGACTTATTTTTGTGTGCTTCCTCATGTTTATTAAATCGATGGTGTTGTTTTTCATCCCTGTAGATTGCTAGAGGTCCGTGGAAGACTATATGAACTTTTGACCCATTGTATTCCCCCTGACATCATTATGAAAGTAAGTGATTTATGGTTCCCAAGTTGACATTTTTTGTAACTTGTAATAATGGCTATAACAACATTCACTATTGAAAATATGTAAAATTATCAGCTTCGTGGCTTAGCTTTCAGTTCGTGAGCAGAAGGTACTGGTTTTGAATTCCACTTCGAATTGGGATTTTTTTCTTCAAACGTTCTCAAGTTTCATGGCTCCAACCCTGTGAATTCCTAGGGAATCAGGTCCTTAATCGGAGGTCCTGCCTATGATGCGTTGCCAAGGGCGTAAAACTAACAACTTAAAAACTTTTATCCGTTTAGGTGCAGGATGGATGAGTTATAAAGATGGAATGCTACTTCTATTTTCAATTTATATGTCTATCATCATTGCCCGTCACCTTTGTCAAGGGTATAGGCCATGGACCAAAGATGTCCATCTCTACCTGGGAATGTTTCTGATTCTGTAGTTCACTCATTGAGTGGCCACTTTTCTTAATTTTTAGGTGTGCGCCTCTTTTCTAGGAATTCTGCCCATACTTATTTGTCCCTGAAGATTCCACTGCTATTTGTATTTTCCACAGGGTTTATTGAAAGAGTTGCTGGATGTATGTGATGGCCAAATCAAACCTGAAGTGGTGGAATATGCTGCATTTTATGAACATCGCCTGCAACAAGGGCAAAAAGCTATTTATCATCTGGAAGCATTTGTTGCAAAATTTATGGCGATCTACAAACGATTTTTGGAAGAAGGAATTGCAGACTTTTTCTAATTACTTGTATGCTGTTTTTCAATGATTGTGATATTTTGACTGATTTATATGTATGGAATTACTTATTGTCTTGAATAAAAGCTACATGCATAAACAATTGGGTATATTTATTTTTCTTGAGTTTTTTCTCTCCAGTTGTAAAGAGTTGGCAAGGAGGTCATTTTTTAAAAATTGCTGGACTGCTTATTAATTAGGATGTTTTTTTTAGGCTAGGTTGTTATTTGAATTTTTAAAAAGTTTCCTTACTCCTGTTCTTTTTGACACAGAAGGGTCATAAGAGGCATATCAAAACATGTGAATAACCACCAGAAAAGTCCCAAAGAAAATATCCTGCACAGTCTGAATCTGAACCCCTGACTTCCACATCCAGAGGCAAGGCAGGTAACTTAAGAACTGTGCAACTGGTGCCCCCTCATAACTTGTGCATGATGTAGAAAAAAAGATAAAATGACTTGACTTCAAACCCATGCCATAGGCTTGCACTGTGGGAGAATTTTTATCACCTTCTGGGCTATCACAGATTCCTCTCCCAGATATCATCAGTTAAGAGTTGGTGCCCATTTCTATACATGGGGTGAATGAGACAATCAAGTTTAAAGCTCTTAGTTTTATGCCCTTGGCATATCAAAGGCGGGACTGATTTATAGTCCTTCTCCAATAGGACTTGAACTTGATTCCACCAAGAAATTGACATGAGTCAGAGCCATAAAAATTTGAAAGTTCAGAGGAAACAAATTCAGCATTACTGCAGACAGTGAAAGCATTACCACTACGCTGCAATGGCCCCTAATTTGTGGTTTCCGATACCTGAAGGCTGTGAACTCTCATTCATTTGAGGTTTATAAATGAGAGAGACAAAAATACTCATTAATAAAAAGGGGTTCATCTGCGTGGGTTCATCTCATGTCAGATTCTTTATTTTTCAATAGTATTTTGTATCTTCATAGTGGGTTGATCACCTGCTTTGCTAAAAAATCTTGATCCAAAGAAATCCAGCCTCATAGTCCTGGCCCTACAGCCTACAGTGTGATGATAAAAGGGAATTGGATAAGAAAGATTTTTTTACATGTCTCGGTATAGATTATATGAACAACATATAACGAGTGGGAGCTCAGTCACACTGTTCACACGTTAACTACTGCCATTTCATCTCACGTAGTGTCAAATTTTATTTTAGACTTGTGGGTTACAACTATCGAAAAGAATCGTATTTAGCCTTCCTTCCTTTGTACTACTTGTACCCATGAATACTTGATGTTGATAATACTGTGGGTTGATCAACTGCTTGGCTTAATATCTTGATCCACAGAAATCCAGCCTCAAAGTACTGGTCCTACACCGTAATGGTAAAAAAAGGGAACTGGTGAAGAAGAAAGATAATAGTCTGGTTTTAATTTTAAGAGATTCACTCTAGCACTGACAGTGAACACGCATATAACAAAACCAGCGTTGTAGCGAAAGGAATTTTTGGTCCTAATTTTTTGTTATAAATTGACTTGATGATATATTCAACAACAGAGATTATCCTGTACAGTTCCTATTTCATGAGACTAATAATGACGACAACATTATTTAATTTGTTTTATTATCCAAACGGCATTACAGTGTGGCCAGCTTCATGTTAGGCATTGTTGGGGGGAAAATCAGAAAATTAGACTGCAGAAAAAAAATAAGTCTCTCCTCCCTCGGCTAGAAGTAGAAGAGATAACGCCATCAAAGATGATAAATACATAAGATAAACAACGGAGCGTTTTTCACTATATAATGAGCTGGGACTGTTAAGGGTTAATTTCCCTTGGATTGATGTTATTTTTTCACTGAAAGGTGCTTGAATTCTACTCACGACAGTTTCAGAATTTTCCGTTTATCATTGATGATGTCCATGAAACTTTCTGAGCTAGTTTATGAATGATTGAAGATTATGAAAATCTCCACCATCTTTGCCAAAATTTAGGTAATTTAAGTAAATAATAATATTCCTCACCTGAATAGTAAAAAATAATAATAATAAGGAAACAGTGTCCACAATTCGAAAAATTGAACTGAATCCAACTTAAGCACTTAGAATGAAAATGTTCACACCAAACAGCCACTTCGCTGTGAACAAAGGGAGATAACTCATAAATAATATCCCTCCATAGAGTTCACAATTGGCTTCGTTTTAGTTGACTTCTCTAGTCGCTCATGTCATAACGGCCACAACACTAGGCAAATTCAACATGTCAAATCTGGCAAGTTAAGGGTTAAGGCCCCAAACGGAGTGGCATCACTTCTCCCTCACATTCTCATTCTATCAGTAAAGATAGAGAAGGGGAAACGGTTGCACTTCGTGCAGCGTGGAAGTGAGAGGGTTTTAAAAAAATATATATTTCTGGATCTTCTAACAAGAATGTGATGTCATTACATTGGGGGCATTCAATTTTGTCAATCCCCAAATAAGCAACTGACAACATATCCTTTCGATTTCGATCTGGCACTAGGAGACCGAAGGAATCCAAGATGATCATGTTACCCAAAGATGACAACAAAATGCTCTCGAAATTGGACTTGGAACTCCTGTAATTATAATTGATGTGCGAGTACATGGCCAAAGGGCCTTCCAAGGTTGACGGACATATATATATATATTCTATATTATTATTACTACTATTCTATTAAATTCTATTACTTGGGTTCTACTGCTTTTATTGTATCCTAATCCTATTCCTATCAAACGTTGTACACATTAAACTTTCAATTACAATTCAATCAAATGAAATAATAGCAACGATAAAATGACACAGACACTCTTTTACTCACTAAATCGTATTTATTATTACATCAAGTGTAAGGCACAGCAAACGTGCACAATCATGATGCGCAATCAATAAAATAATGTAATAATATGAACAATTATTGGTACTCGATATCTAATTTAAAAACTACAACAGGTTAACCTGGTAAAGTAAAAAGACATTTTCTTAAACCATGAAAAACTTCAAACATGACGTGTAAAGCCCATATTATTGGATTTTTTAATTTCAAAATTTACGTTGGTAACAAAACAAAAAAACATCAGTCACACAAGTGTCAATGACACGTCAAGATGATTGTCCCACTTCAGTCTTGCTTCTTTGCCTCCCTCATCATAGACAGAAAAAGGAAAAAAAAATGGCAGCAAAATTTTGAACGGAACATATATAAGGTAGGTGTATTATCAAGAACACATTTTTTAAAAATAATAAAAAAATATTTTTTTACAAAACAAAGTCCTGCAGAGTATAATTTTGTTTCAAATAGCACCAAACCAAATCATAAAGTTTTAAGTTGGGAGTTGAGAAATGTCCCAATTGTCAGCTGCCAAATGTACAACACTGTTTTTTCATGTTCTGGCAAGTATATTTTGCCTTACAATGATAGTTTTGAAAAGAATTTTAACTTATAATAAGTTTTAAGCCCTTGGCAATACATTTTAAGTCATATCAAAGGTGGGACCTCCAACTATATATGTACCAAATGATACATTTGTACTAAGCTGAAAAGAGAGGTCAAAATAACTTGCAATGCTGATTACTATCAGTAACAATTCATGACCTGAAAATGATGCACTACACTGTACAAGAAACAAATCCAGTGTTGTTTGAAGTGAAATAAGAAATGGAATCAATACAACAAAAGGGAGGGAGTATCCATTAGAAGACACACACACCATTTACACCAAATATTGAAAATGACAAAATGGGGATGTTATGAACATTTTTGGGGGGGTTTTTTGGCAAAAAAAATATTTAAAAAACTTTAATTCATCACATTTACAAAAGGGAATGTCTGATGTAGTGTTTATTGATGATAAAAAATGTATAAAATGAAATTAATTTCTCATAATGAAATTTTAAGCACGTCTAAATTAAAGCAAAGCAAACTATCAAAGGCTGATATCGAAAATAAATTAATAATTAAACAATATTAATATCAAATTTAAAAAACTGAATCCTAATACAAATCCTGTCTTATGATTGTATATTATAATGAGATCTATTCAACTAGAAGAACAATGCGTAAAATAATTTACATTACAATTGGCAACAGCATTTTTCATATATTGCATGCTACCATCGACTGCAAGTTGGGGGTTGTGTTAGATTTATGAAAGGCATTGCATTTTAAAAACTTGTATAAGTATAAACCATCATCACATCCCTCCTGACACCCAGAAGCTTGGTCTGTATTGGAAGTTAGATTGGATGTTTCAAGTTCAAGCTCCCTCTCATCATCACCCCCCATGTAAAAATTGGTTCTACTGCTGTTCTCTCCCCCTGGGTCAAACAAAACTTGACTTCCTGTATCGGGTGCCTTCCAAATGCTATTCACACCTTGGTAGAACAAGTCTGTCAGCGAGTAATTCATCAGTTTCAGGTTAGGAGAAGAAGATGAAGAGTTGACAGAATTATGATGAGCAGTGGAAGGCTGAACAGTTACAGTATGTTCCTTGTATTTAACTTGATCCAAAACTGTCTTTTGTTCTGAAAAAAAAGAAAAGATGACCTGTTATGAATGATATTATAAAAGGCAAAGATAGAGGGAATAGGATGACCACAAAAACATTGGCAATTCAATAGGATTATATTGTGAAATGGATGTATGATGAAACAATATGTGGGTGCCAGTACATGGACATGAAAAAACCTGCAGGCAGAATGAGTGACAAACAAATTTCCTGAGTTCATAGATTTATACAATATATATATGCAGACAATCAAAATATTGGAGAAGCAAAAAATCTAAGGCATAAAAAATGGAAATTGGGAAATTTACTGAAGTCTGGCCCCCATGACAATAGCAACAGAAAGAAAGGGAGCAGACAACTGGTTTCTGGGTATCAATGCGCGACTTCTCTTGGGAGAAATGCTGATATGATGATGACTTTGTTCACTCATGTTAATGACATGTTACTATCAAACGACAGCTTCAATTTGAGACATTTCAAAGTCACTCACTACCGGGGCTGGATATATGCCACTCACTACCAGCTTTGAATCTATAGCAGTTTCAACATAGCACTTATTATGACTTTTACTGATGACGAATGAGAGTGATGTCCCTTTATTATCGTGTATTCCCATAATTCTCTTATTGTCTTGGTGCATTCAATACTCGATACAAAATGGTGGAATGGTCGTAATGCATCCTTTTATCAAAATTATGTGAACTTTAAAAAATAACGCAGGAAAAACATAAAATGTGCTCTATCCGGTACACGCTATGGCACAACTAGCACTAGCACACACGGTGCAAGGGAACCTACTCTAAATATTTCCTCACTGAGTATGTAGTGAAATACGTTGAGTGGAACATCTTATTGTAGAAAGATCTTTGGTCATATCACTTGAGTGATTATTCTTTAGCCAATTGTCCCTCTTCTGACTCAAAGTAAAAAAACACTTTTCACCACGTTGTTTGTGTTCACTCGACTTGTATCATATGCGTTCTTGTCGTGACAAGGCAAAATTGAAACACTGTTTAGTACTTGTATGTAATGGTACCGATAAAATAAACCATGGTGTATTCTGTTCATGAAACCAGTAAAGGCAGTCAATTAAGTAACAGAAATGTTTCAATTCTTACCTTCCTTTTGTTTCAATATCTGAAGTTCTTCCAATCTATTCTTAGCATCTTCATTCCCTAGTTTTGCAGCCTTGGTATAAAGCTCAAAGGCAGTAGCTGGGTCACTTGGAATCCCTAAAACAAAATACATGTAAAACAATAAACACTGGAAAAATAACAAGAAGTGTCTACTTGTATTACACATCAGGGATGTCCGTCGCAAGGATTAAAGCATGTAACTTTGTCCAAAGGAATAAGAGTTCAAGTCACAAACACGTACATCATTGGGAGTAAACAGACAATAGAGAATTTGCTTAAAGCAATATTGGAATAATATGAAAAAATATTGGACAAAGTGGCTTTAAACTGGGGAGGTGGCGCAGAGGTACGGTTCTTGCCTCAGAAGCGAAAGGTACATGGTTCGATTCCCGGCAGCGTCGGTTATTTTTCT
>JARBEQ010259941.1:0-10539 GCA_030265355.1 Tritonia tetraquetra
GCCGGGTACTCATTTACACCTGAGTCGAGTGAGGTAAGCAGAGTTAAGTGCCTTACCTAAGGGCACAGCGCTCGAGTGGTCATCCGTCGAGACACTGATCGCGATCAATGTAGCTTGACCACACTGACCAGTTCAGCGTGCTAACCGTTTGACCACCGGAGTCTCACCACAAGAAGGATTTTGTTTAAAAATGACTTACACATTTTTAGTTCCTCACAAATGCTTTGAAACTGAAGAAAGAAGAAAAATGCTACTTAGTGCTCCTGTTAAAATAAAATGGGAAATTGAATTAATAGTAAGTCGTCACTGGCTTTCAGATCACATGAAATCATTGATTCTTAACAAAAGCAGATTTTACTCATGAAAGTTTATGGTTGTCACGCTGATAACCAAAGACAAAATAGAGAATCAGCTTCTTCTAAAACTTTGAAGCGTAATGGAGAAGGGTATTCATTTAATCTAGATAAGAATTTTGAATGACATCATAGTGAAGAAGTAAGTCTGAGATTCAAGTTGTGTGTATGTAACTAAGACAATTTTCCGTCAAGAAATACACATCACGGCTATACACACATTACCTATGAGCATCAGACACCTTTTGAATGTGTTAGCTCAGTAACCCGTGAGAATGGAATTTTACAAAGAAAATGCAGTAGAAAAAGGCGGACTTCACTTTTGTGTGAAACGGATATTTCGAACATGTTCAGTGGCACTTTCTGGGTTTTTGTTTCTAGTTTGTTATTTTTTCATTTGGCCCATATTTAGAACTTTTATAAAAATCCATTTCAACAAACCCTTAAGTGTGTATCATTTTACAAGGCTAAACTTTACTTAACAGTACAGTACAATCTCTTCATAGTCTTATGGATTTGTATTGAAATTACATTACTTTGATTTCTTTTTTTCTTCAGATTTTTTTTATGTCCGTGACAATTGCACCAATCCGACTCTTGTTACTTGTTTTCGTCTTGACTTTGGCCTGGGCAGCAGCAGCAATAGCCATATCGTTTCGATCAAAGGAGGACATGAAGAAACCGATGTCTGGTTGGAGACTGTAAGTTCATAGTTCGTGTAAATAAAGTTTTAAGCATAAAAATGATTCATTGTTGATCTTTTCAGAGGGGACATACATGATATGATATTACTTTAGATTTGATTTTATTGATTGCATTTTTTCAGTCCTGGGAGTTGAAGGATAAAAAAAATAAAGAAATTTGTTTGTTTTTTTGGTTAATTCGTAAAATTTTGGGTTGTTTATGGGGGGTGAGTTTGGGTTACGCTTAAATAATTTTCTGGTTGTTAAAGAAAAGTGAAAAATAAAAAGAATAGAAAAAGAAATCTTCGTTGAAACTGAACAGTCTATGTTGTAGAACACCTTATATACCTCTGAATAAAAGTTTGCAACGGTACTGTGGTATGTAGTCTGGTTTGGGAATTCCCTTAGAAGCTATCTTAAATGTTTTAATGATTGTGATTGTTTACCATAACCACTCTCAAAAATGTTCTTCTTCACATGATGCAATCCAAATTTTGGAATTCACTGTTCTATATATAGCATTCTCAAGTTGACACCGTGGAGATTTTATTGATATATTTTTTGTATAGAGTATGGTTGAAGATCATTTGATACCGTACTTTAAAACTTTCCATGTGTTTTCCGTGGATGAATATGAGACGGCAGTGCTATCGATAGGTGGCAAAATACTGCATAGCTAGACTCTACAATGCTTTTTTTTCTTCCTATAATAGATTTACCTTTAACATGTCTGTTTAGTAGTTTGATGCATGTGTTGCTGGGTTTTTTTCTTGTTTGTTTTTGGGGTTTTTTCTTGTTGGGGGAGGTATAGACTATACAAATATACAAGTAAGTATTTTCAGATTTTTTTCTACACAAATGTAAATGCTAGTGTTACCATTTGTCATAAAAGTGTCACATTTCTCTTGAGGCTCACCTCTTATTATCATTCATTCTTTTAATTGGTTGTATATTATTTTAGATACTTGCGACCTGTTGTTCTTTTTCTGTGCCGTGCCGTTTTTTTCATCGGTGGCATGTTTTGGGTGGCCCAGAAAGGCAAGCAGGCTAGTTCAAAGGAAGCCCCTATTCTTCTGCTGGCCCCACACTCCTCTTACCTGGATGTGCTGCCTACCGTGTTTCTCGGCATGACCTCTGTGGTGGCCAAGTCGTCTGCTAGTCAGCTGGTCTTATTTGGAAGTAGGTAGTAGTAGGCTTTAGATGGTGGTGGTGGTGCAGGGGCTGTTGTCATTGATCATTTAAAACTTATCTTGAGTTCATTTTGTTCACCCACACAGAGTTTATAAAGTTTCATTTTTTTTATTTTAAGAAATTGTATGTTCATCTTTTCGTGTTGAATTTTGGGGCATTAGTAGTGTTCTATTTTTATCATTGTGACAATTTGTTTGTGTTGTGGTTTTGATGGTAGTATGTGTTTGGTGTGATGTCAAAAGTGTTCTGAATAATTTATGGAAAAAAAGGTTGTACGGTTTTAGTCCTTGCCCCGCTCTCCCCCTCCCCATATTAGCTGCTTACAATTCTCTATGGTGAATGTTATGCTTCATAGTGTTTTATGCTGTCTTGCAGCATTCCCTAGTTCTTCAACATATTTTTTAAAAATCTTTTCTTTGTGTCACTTTTCACTATTTTGGGGCATTTTTCCTGTTTGTACTAGAGAAATCCAGCCTCATAGTGCTGGCCTTACCCTGTAATGGTAAAAGGGAATTGGATAAGAAAGAAAGAAACTGTTTTCATTTTTGATTTCTTAAATCAGAGCAGTTGCTAATAATATCGTAATCAATATATTTTTTATAAAAGTGAAATTTAATTTAGAAATGATTTTGATGTTCTCTGTTATATACCACAGTGTAATGGTATATTGCGTTATGATAATAATTTTTTTAAAACAGAAAATGGTCAGTTAAAATAAATTTGAGAGAAGCATTTTCTTTATTTCTTTCTTCTTCTTGCAGATTTTTCTGATTTCAAAATTTCTCACAAGAATTTAGAATGATAGCGCATTGAATTGTCGTAAATCTATTATAGTAATCAACAGTTTCATTACTGCTGTAGTGTGAAATATAATTTCAGTTCTTAAATGTTTTCATAATGAAAGAATTAACATCGCAAAAAGTTTGTATTTTTTCAAAGTATGAACCCTCATTAGATGGGTTCATATCAGTGGGGGTTAGGATGTCTCCTGTGAGATTTGTAATTCAGTCTAAATTTATACATATTGGGCATATTGATGTTTGGTCAGCAGTCTTGCAGCATCTCTGCTAAAATTAACAAGTAATCTGGGTAAATTCAACACTGTTCTACTCATTACTCGGATGAGAAGATATTCACAAAATATACTTGTTTGTCACATGTAATAGACAAACGTGTTTTTGTTTGTTTTTCTTGAATGTAGTAATCTCTAATTGTTCATTGCTATTTGTGCTCAAATAATGAGGAGACCTGATTGATTCAGATGTTGATGTAAATGCTGTTACTTTTATTGTTTCGTTACTTACCTTTTCCGCTTCACCTGTCTATAACATATGCCGATGCATTGCTAGTTGGTGTTGTTGTCATGCCCGTCCTTTTTCACTTTGATTATCAAGGTGTAGCTCTCCTCTCTGCAATGTATGCAAATCTGTAAACTTGCATTATTTTAATCAGCATCCCTCTGAACCTTGCTCTGTTCATATTTAATCATCTCTGCCCATGGTTAATGATGTCAGTTTAAACAAAAAATTCAGAAAATTAATTTTCTTCACTAATTGTATTGATTTTGCCAGCCTTTTCAAACAATCGTAATATGGTGGATGTAAAGTAATTCAATGACTAATCCCTTGTAAGGCATGGGTGCTGAAATGACCTAGCGCTGAAATGACCTATCTGTGTTGATAGAGCCATAAAACACCCCGAAAACCCAACATAATCCCTTGTATTAGTCTTTTGCCACACTTTATATTCCACCCATTTTCATTTTTTCAAAATCAATTTTATATGCTTTTGTGTTATTTTCCTTATTGCTGGCCACAAAGTGTTCTGTTTGGTGTCATGACTCCACCCCATCTAGTTGCTGTGCGGGGTTGATTTCCCTAACCATTATCATCAGCACATTTTCCATCCATTTAGCTGTCCCTTTCTATCACAATCTGTTCTGTTGTCGTGCATGAGTAATGTATGGTTACTCGTGTGTTGTGCTCCAATATCCATTGGGTATGGCAATTGCCATTTCACCAATGTTTGAAGTTTGAAACATATTGTTGGGGATATGATGTACAATATCATTTATCATTGTTGGTTTTTGTTTGGGGTTTTTTGTTTGGGGTTTTTGTTTGGGGTTTTTTGTTTGGGGTTTTTGTTTGGGGTTTTTTGTTTGGGGTTTTTGTTTGGGGTTTTTGTTTGGGGTTTTTGTTTGGGGTTTTTTGTTCTTGTTGTTACCCGTTCATTTTTGTTCGTTTGTTTTTTTTAATCAAGAACCACACATAATATAATATGTGGGTGTTATGCAGTGAAAATTTGGGGCTACAACTTTTTTGGGTGGTACATAACTGTTTGGTTGTCATGCGAGTGTTGTATTCCTATACATAGCTTGTCTTTTTCACCAAAGGTACTGTAATGTGGGTTTTTTGTGAGAACTCTGTGAAACCCATCTTTTAATTTGTGTGGTTATCTCACCGAGATGATTCTTGTCATCCCTTATTTGATAACTCTTATTGCCTTTTTTTTTCTCTTCTGGTTTCTATATTTTAGAATGTACACTTATTTGATGAAATGTATATTTTCTCTTTGACAGCTCAATCTCATTTGATGTGCAGAAATATTGGAATATTTATTAATTTATATTTACAGCTGTGCACTTTCAGGAACAGTGAATATCATATGGCAGAGGTATCGCCCCTGTCATCAGTGATCCTGTTATGTCTTTTTACTGTAAAACTGGAATGTCCAGATATGGAAAATAATTCTGGGAAACTGATTTCCCAGACAATAGTATGGTGCACCGCGGCAAGTTACCAGTTTTTCTCAATACTTTTTGTCATACATCCCACTCATATTTTTTTTATCTGGAACAACAATGAACTTCCCACCTTGATGACAAAGATTTTGTTGTGATTAGATATTTATCTTACGTCCCTTGAGCTCCATTTCCTCGCCCCGTTAACACAAAGTCACAGAAATGTTGTTTTTTGGAAGTATGTTTAATTTAATGTTTACTGACACACGCTAGTTACATGTCATGTTCGCCACTCGCTGGTGTCTTTTCCCACCGACTTTTAAAGAGTTGATAACCCGTATTGAAACTCAAAATACCCCTATTCTCCATTCGTGGGTGTTTTTGACCCATGTGACCCCTAGTTTTTTGTATGTTCCAATGGTAGGCTCTTTCAGATTCAAGGTGTATTTTTCCCCGATATTCTAATAATCTGTACGCATAAGAAAAGACGAAAAACCATTCATATTTTGTTCACATTTTTGGCCTCTGCGCACATCAGTGGGTAAAAACCACCAGCAAGTGTCTAAGGAAAACGGAGTTCACCGGATACGACAAAAAATCATGTAAAATGATAATTGATGAAAAAACCCAGTAACATACACAGGTAGAAAAACGGATGGATGAAAAAACCCAGTAACATACACAGGTAGAAAAACCCAGTAACATACACAGGTAGAAAAACGGATGGATGAAGCATAGGTGGACTTTCAAGTGGATTATATCTATCCATGTAAATATGTAACAATGTAACCGAGGGTGTGTAGATGTTAATCTTTGCTTTGAATTTACTGTAGGTGACTTGAATTTGAAACATTTTAGGTGAATTTTTTGGGGGTATTTGGAGTTGAGTTCAGGGTTGGTGGTCAGCTGAATTGCCTGGCTTTTCATACCGTTTGCTGGAAGATTTGAATTGAAAACAAACATAAGTATATAATCATCCTCACTATACCAGCAACAGACTTTATTGAAGCAGAATTTAATTCTTTCCTTGTTCCCGACATTTCAAAATGTTTTTTAAATTCTTCATGTTAGTGTGTCGGGGATGTTCCATGCACCCATAGGTGTTCCAGTCCCAGAATGATTATGCCGGATCCACCACCAAAATGAAAAACAAATCTCTGTTCGATGCTAATGTTACGCTCCCGTTCTCCCAGTCCATCTAGTGAGGGTGTTTCCAATAATACACCCCCAGTCCATCTAGTGAGGGTGTTTCCAATAATACACCCTTGCAGTTGTCATTTCCAAATAGTCCACACTCTCTCCATGTCCTAATCACCCACTCTCTATGTTGTTACAAAGTCACTCTGCTACCGTTTGGACGCAAATCGTTAATCGATTAATTACATTCTAATACATTGACACCATATTATGGACATTTTCCTATCTTGACTTTGATGCTTGGTTTATATTATAATATACTGAATGTCCATCTTCCCCAGGCCGGTAAGTTTTAAGTGTAGGGTCCGGGTTGTAGCCATCTATACGGAAACATGCTTCCGAGGCCGGTAAGTGTAGGGACCGGCTTGTCCGGGTTGTAGCCATCTAGACGGAAACATGCTTCCGAGGCCGGTAGGTGGTAAGTGTAGGGACCGGCTTGTCCGGGTTGTAGCTGAAGTGATTTCCACACTTTCTTTTTCTGTCTCGTCTCTAAGGTCCTTTGTGAAACCCGTTGTGTTTCTGTCCCGCACCTTTTGCCGCGTGGCGGGCCTCTGGGTGACGGTGAAGGGCTCCGGCCGTTCCTCCTCAGCCACAGCTCCCATCCTCGTGGTCGCCCACCACTCCAGCCTCTACGACACCATTGTCTTTTTCTTGGAGTCGTCATGTTTGCCTAGCCCCGTCTCCCGTGCGGAGAATGCTGGGGTTTGTATGTTGAAAAGTATGTGGTCGATGGATGATTGCACTTTGTATATATTTCTTTCTCACTAATCTGTGTCAAAATGGGGACTGTTTGAGACATCGAAAAGCTTCAAATTAAAAACAAAGAAAAAGATTCAAGTTTAACCATCTTAGAAAATACCTAGATCCTGGTTCCCAAAGTGGTTCTATGCAGGATGCTGTGTGTATAGTTCGGCTCAAAATATCTAAAATATATATTTTTTTTAAATTTCTTTTTTGAGAATGAACTAATATTTTGTTTAAATTTGTACTGTATTATCATTTAATTTGTTTGTTCAGGGTTGGTTTATTTTCAGTTATTTTTCTCTATCAATATCCTGTTGTTTTGGGGTTTTTTCAAAGTGTCCTGTATTTCTTTTTTTTATAGTGTCCTGAATTGTTATACTGATAGGGATTAGCAGGCATGTAAACAGTCCTTAGATTAAGTTGAAAATTGCGCATAAGTTGCTTAATCAGATTTCTTGTCTAAAAGTGCGCCTGGCTAAGAAATGCTTTGAGAACCTCCGGCCTAGGTTAATGTAGAACGACCTTATTTAGTCTTGTCGAAAGTTTTCTTACTTGTCATTTAAAAGTGCGATATCAGAAAGAAAAGAAAGAATTCACCTCCTAACCGTGGAAGTGGGAAGCTTCTTTCGATGACGGTGTTTTCGACCAGTCCTTGTCTCTTTTTTTCTTCAAGTGCATTGTGTGTTTTAACAACGTGTGTATAGTTTCTTTTAATGGTTTTAACAACGTGTGTATAGTTTCTTTTAATGTTAATGTTTTCCTCTTACTGATAATGCACCACATCTCTTTTTCCAGTTTATACATAGTTTGTCTTGTACTTTTTATATTATTGTCTTTTCCTCCTGAGGCATGTCTGTCTGTCTTCAGTTTTTTTTCTCTATAGCGACAACAACCCGTTTTGTACTCCCTGTTTTTCCTTTCCTATTTGACATAGACGAATCTTCTCTATTGTGATTTGCATGACGTTTTCCCCAAGTCTGTACCAAACAAGTGTTGGTGTAGTCAACTCACTGATTCGTTGTAATCATTATACGATTTACAACTTGCTTGATTCTATGTAACGATTCTATATCAACGATCTCTGCTCTATACACACTGTTTCTGAATAAGCAGTCTCTATACACACTGTTTCTGTATATCAACGATCTCTATACACACTGCTTGTTTACACTTGGAAACGGGTAGAAACTAACCTGTTTTTCCAGCCAGTCATTTCTTTTCTTCGGCTGTACTGTAAACTAGTATTGCTTCAACTGGTCTTGGGAATTATTTATGTAGTTATATCTCAGAAAAATATATTTGCTTCGCATTAGAATTGCAGAAGCTTATAATTTGCTATGCATGATAATAACAATAATATTTTGCGATCATATTATGATTGTTATGTTATATTATATGTTAACAGCAGTGGGAATTGGGCTTCGGTTTTAATTTTGCTCGTGTATTTCTTTATCTTTCTTTATCAATAACCTTTTTAGTACCTTTCGGTGTAAGGTTTGCTTGGGTATTGACAAGAGGAAAATCACTTCGTCCATTGTAAGGTCATCGTATTATTTTGGTGTGACCGAATTGTGTCAAAGTGTGCTGATTCTGCCGAGCTTTCTCAAAACGGAAAGATTCACAGAGAGTTGGGGTTTTTTTAAATCTCCTCGCCCGCTGACCTTCGCGTCCAGAGGTTAGTTGCGTACGTTAGATGACAAATAGTTCATATTTTGATACTTTCTTTGGATGCCATTGGATAAAGATGAGCATGGCGCCGGCGACACACTGCATATAGACGATTGCTTGTCGTACGAAGTCGTGCAGTGAACCACTACCTACGAGTATAACGTCATGTTCTCATGGAGCAGGGGGTTTTCTCAGTACTTTAAAGATTTAAAGGTGACGTCCTTGACAACACATTTTCGGTCGTATCAAATGCGGGACCTCCGAGTTATAGTCCATCTCCGATAGGACTTGATTCTATTGGAGTCATCAGGGTCAGAGCCATAAAACTCGAGAAAGTTCAAAGGAAAAAAATACCAACGCCGCTGCCGGGATTGTAACCCAGCACCTCCTGCTCACGAACGAAAGCGTTGACAAGTCTGTTTCAAGTTTCATGGCTGTATCCAAAAATATTGACAATTTCCTTAATAACTGTGAGAGCTGGATGATGATACGTAAACGATATGATGGAGAAAGGATGGATTCGGTGTAGCAATATTTGGCAAAAGTGGGAAGTGTATAATGTATGGATAAGCGTTCTCTATAATTATAATAATATGGTTCCACACGTTTGGAATGTATCCACAACAAACATGCCGAGAGGTAATCATTACCGTAATGGTTCACGCGGACACGGAGACATGATGACAGCAACGTTCTACATCTTCGATCGTAGCTGGATCTCTCATTAGCGTTTCCTTTACAAACTCCTTTATCCTGTAGTTTGCATTTTTTTAAAAATAGACCAAGGAGCGTATATATACCCATAATCGTTTCTAACATTATATCTTATAGCAATATAATTTATTAACAATGCTTGATTGGTTACTCAAATAATACGCTACCACTACTACCATCACCACTACTACTACCACCACCATACATACATTGATGTTACCCCACCTTTGATATGACTAAATGTTTGTAAGTAAGCTGGGCTTGCCATGCAGCTGACATGATTCATCCAGCATTTATTGTAAAGACCAAATGCGCAGTGGGTGATTACATGAGCAGCGGTGATGACCGTGGTGGTGACCGTGGAATCGATCGACTAATTATATTGTGTCGTTTATAATGCATACGTTTATTGGTCCCTATTTGATTAATAATAATAATAATAATAATAATAATAATAATAATGATAACAATAATAATAAAGTTAATTTCTAGAGCGCCTTGTTCCATACCTAGTAGCTCAAGGCGCATATTACAGAAATATGGGCAGTGACAAGCAATGTTTACAAATTATGAAGTTAAAACATTCCTTCCTTCCTTATCTAGTTCCCTTTTACCATTGCGGTGTAGGGCCAGCACTATGAGGCTGGATTTCTTTGGATCAAGATATTAAGCCAAGCAGGTGATCAACCCTCTGTGAAAGTTAAAACATACTATACTAAAAACTATATCAACGTTCATCACACAAATACATCGCACAAAGTAATGATAAAAGCATGTGAAAAGGGATAATTGACTATCATCACTACATTTGCGAATGATAAAAGTTTTTAGCCTCTTTTTAAAAATCACCTGTCTCTTATAATACATTTTGAACTTTAAGTCAAAGAGTTCCAACCTGTACGTCCAAAGTGACTAAAGTCTCTGTCAGAACATTTCTTTGTGTCTCTTAAAGGGACTCCTACTTCTAAATTATTGTTTGCACTAATACTATTACTGCTCAGTGATATGGACACAATGGGCTGATCACCTACTTGTCTGACATTATTTGATCCGTAAGATTCAGCTTGGTGGTCGGGCTGCTTGCATATGATATTGGGTGCTTTTCATGATTGAACATCGGGCTGGTCCTAATACACTGCTTTGCGATATTAAATTGTCGATAAAAAAACCCAAACAATATGATGTATGTTTGTGTGTGAGAGAGAGAGAGAGTGTGTGTGTGAGAGAGAGAGAGTGGGGGGGGGGGGTA
>JARBEQ010259952.1:0-19362 GCA_030265355.1 Tritonia tetraquetra
TCTCTCTCTCTCTCTCTCTCTCTCTCTCTCTCTCCCCCCCCCCCTCTCTCTCTCTCTCTCTCTCTCTCTCTCTCTCCCTCCTTGTTGTTACACAATTTAATTATTTAAGCTTCCATTATAATCTGCTTCAAATATATTTTTCCATAGCTGTTGCTGTGAAGTGCTTTAGATTTTATAACTGATATTCCTTGAGAAATTACTTCTCTTCAACTGACATGTCACAATCACTGTGTTTTGGTTCTTTATTTTTTTAACATTTATCTAAAATCATTCTACATTGAGGTGACAAACCATGTGATTTGGAAAAGATCACATTGAAAAAGAGCTGGAAATTTTCTCTGAAATGCAATTTTTAGGTTTTACATTAATTTTCTATCATAAATCATTTTATTGATTATCAATCTTGCAAACTTTTGTCTGTATCAAATTTGTCATTTCAATGCCTATGTTCTTGGACAATCCTAGAGTTACTACAAAGAGAGATGAGTCTAATATTTTTTTCACAGAGAGCATTTATTAAATCAATCAATAGCAGGAGCAATGTCTCAGCAACACCAAAGTTTGGCTTTACGTCCTCTCTTATAAATATTCTTAGGGGAGAATCTGCACCAGTGGAAAAATGAAGAAATTTGCATCCTCATCATATTAACATTTGCTATCTACCTTATGTTATGATCTTCTCAACAGGATATGAGTTAACATTTTTGTTTTCATTGATTCCATTTTTCTGTATTTCATTGTTTCATAAGTGCAAAGATGATATGGTATTAGTATTTGCATTTTTTCACATTTTTTCATTTCTTTTACAGGAATTATCCTACATGATCTACTGGCGGGTGTATTTGTGACTCCAACGTTGCTGAGAGTTATCAGGGTCTTCCGGATTGGTCGAGTTTTGAGACTCATCAAAGCTGCTAAAGGCATCCGCAAACTCCTATTTGCTTTGATCATCTCCTTGCCAGCGATTGTCAACATCGGAGCCTTGCTATTTCTTGTCATGTTTATGTACGCCATCATTGGCATGTCCTCCTTTGGGAACATCATCGTTAATGGAATCTTGGATGAAATCTCAAATTTTCAAACCTTTGGCAACAGCTTCATGCTTCTCCTTCGCCTGGCAACATCTGCAGGTTGGAACGATGTTTTGGATGCGCTATTAGTTGAGGAGCCTTACTGTAATCCTAGCCAGTATCAGAGACCAGACGGTGTGTGGGAAGATGCTCAAAATGGCAATTGTGGTATTCCATACCTAGCAATCCCTTTCATGGTCAGCTACATCGTCATTGTCTGGCTGATTGTCATTAACATGTACATTGCCGTCATTCTGGAGAACTTCAACCAGGCCCATGAACAAGAAGAACTCGGCATTACTGAAGACGATTTTGATATGTTTTATGTCACTTGGGAAAAATATGATCCTCATGCCACTCAATTTATCCGGTATGAACAATTGGCAGATTTTGTCAATGAATTGGAGGAGCCATTACAGATCCAAAAGCCGAATGAAATTGCTCTTGTTGCATTTAATCTTCCGATAATGGAAGGAGAAAAGATGCATTGCCTTGACATTCTTATAGCGCTTGTCAAAAATGTTTTAGCTGATGTGGAAGAAAGCAACGAAATGAATCTTCTGAAAGAGCAAATGGAAGCTAAATTTGCTCAAAACTTCCCGTCCAGAGTAAACATTGCTGTCAAGTCCAGTACACTTCAAAGGAAGAAAGAAGATGTCGCTGCCAGAACATTGCAGCGTGCATGGAAAAGTTCGAAGGCTCAGAGAGCTATTCGAAACATTACAGCTCTTGCTGTGCAACAGAAGATGCGCAGAACTAGTGCAACACGCATGCGTTCTCGAACTGATATTATGCGTAACCTCAGTCATCGCCTAACAAAAGCACTGAATAATTTTTTCTTAAATCGCAGAGTATCAACTCAGCAGTCCTCACTTTCTAGGAGTGGTTCTTTAACCTCTGTCAAGGATACGAATGTCAATGCCATCAGTAAACAACGAAAACTGGGAAACCAGCTTCAAGTACCACAAGTATTTACATTGTACTCTCCATCTGGAGAAAAAATGGACTCACAGAGTTTGGAGTTGTGATATTTTTTTAATGACTCGTTTTTTTATTACTTAGACATTTTAACAGATGAGAAAAATGTTTTTTTCAAAGACAATGAGAATATGATTTTATTTTGTTTTTGACAAATGTTTTGGTTATCATTACTATTCAGAGGATTTCATTGATTTGTATTTCGACTTGAGACAATCAAGAGTTTTGTAACTTATTTTAATCAGGGATAAAAACTAGTTGATCATGAAATCACCAATGTTAACTTTGTAAAGAAAATTTCATTTCTTCCCCTTCTTTTTCCTCCTTCTCCTCTTCTTTTTTCTTCTTCTTATCATAATCACAATCATCCTTACCATCATCATCATCATCGTCATCTATATGTAGAACTGACACTGAATCATCATGATAAGATCAAATTTTATCTCAATGTATTTATGATTGTTTGTTACATTGTTGATAAATGTTACCATTCTAGAGACTGAAAACTCAGTATGATAATAATATGCGGTTACAACTCAACAGAATTCCCTTTTTTGCACCTCCTTTCAACAACTTCAGTTTCCCTTGATTTTATTTCCTATTATGGACATAACAAAAAACAAGCTTCCATATGCAATGTCAGAGAGAATCTCTGTAACTGTCATCAAATCTTGAATGTTTGGCTGGTTGTATTCATCATAAATATACTTGAGTTTTATTTGTGGATTTTTTTGTTTTGTTTTGTTTGGGTTTTTTTATAGGGTGGGGATGGAATTGGAGTGTTTTTTATCATCATTTCTGAAACATTTTATATTGTAACAATTGAGAAAGATGAAATGACATGCAAGATTTGTTGCTATGCAATCTAAGATAAACCATTTTATATTTTATATTGATTTTATGAATATCTGTTAGAGTTTTTTTTCTTTTTGTTTGTCATGATTTTTTTTAATGCTGCGTTTATGATATCATTTATATTATGACTTATTAGTCTATGTGTGAGTTTACTGCACACATGTCTTTATTTCTCACTCTGTGATGCTGCTACTATTGTCCCTTGAACTTGAATCTAACCGACACAGCCTGTTTCACGGTAAAGACTGCACTATTTTTTGTAGAACTAGTGTAACGGGTTTACCTCAGTAATTTCTAGTGTTATCTGTTTTTGTTGCTGTCCTGTACTGTTTACTGTTTTGTCATGAGTTAAATTTCAAGTGATATGCATTTATTTTATTGCTTTCATTCTTGCTGTGATTTTTCAATTTATTGACTTGATGAACTTTTTGTGTGGCCTAATATGCTGGTTCTGTCATAACATATATATTATCATATTTGCTTTACTTGTTGCACCATTTTAAATTGACACACATACCTCACCGTGCCCCCAACCACACCCACTTAACACTACAGACAACACACATAAACTACACTACACATTTTGAATAGCTTTGGTGAGTTAACAACACATGATTTTCAGCTTTTTTTCCCCCAAAAAAATCAACTATTAAAGGGTTAAAAGTTTTATTGAGGATGAAGAAAAGAATAGCTTCACACATGTATAACAAGAGAAAAGGAAGAAGGAAAATGAATCCATCCAGGACTATCGTAGTTATCATAAACACATTTTGGAATCATGATAATCAATCTAGCTTAACAAGATGGTGTTCGTTATGCATGTCCAAAATGCTTTCACACTCCTTACCTTTATTTCCCTTCCAGTATTCTCACTGTGCAACAACTCTAGCAAATATGATATTTTCCTCTCATTATTTTAATGCGACTCCAAATAGAATTTACCCTTAGAATGGTACCGTTCTAACTCCCATTAAGCTATTTCTAAGAAATCTATGTGTTTAAAGTTTATAATTTCTATAGTATAGTGTAACATATTGCAATGTAAAACTCAAGCAGTAGAGGGAGAGAAAACAATATTATGCTAAGGGCATTGAAGTCATTTGTACTGAGACAAGGATATTTATCATGACATAAAATGGAGCACATCTGTGATAACAAACGTGTACATAATGACATCCTGCTGGCAGGATATTTTTTAATTCTTTGTCGTTAGCAATAAAAGAGATGTTACTCCTCCATATACTTCAATAGTGATATCTAATGATTATATTATTATGTGATATAGACATGCAATATTATTAAAAAATTATTTTATAAGAAAATAATTTTACATGATTCATATAAACTGATTTAAACTATGATATTAATAGCTTGTTTGTTTTTTTACGAAGTAATAATAATTCATAAACGAACACTCTCAAAATGTGATACAAGATGTTGAACAAGACTTTTGTTGTTTTGTCTGTGAGAATACTTTGATATAGCAAATTGCTTGAAAGGCTTTCATTGGGCAATGACGACATGCAGCGATACAGGAATACTCATATCCCTATATTTATGGTAGATGATGTTGATTATACATAATTACTTATGTTTTCTGGTTTTATTTTGTTTTTCGTTGTAGACTTTTTTGTTTGTTTCTAATTTTATGCTTTTGAATCTCAGTCCTGTCTTATCATATTATCACCCATAGCCTCAAAACCAATATAGCAGTATTGTTGTAGGTGTTTATTATTTATTTCACCATACAGGAACCCCTCTATGGACAATGAATCCTTACCAAATTAACGACTGTTCTTTTTCTCTTTTTTGAGGATCAATGGAAGAAAAGATGTGAACCAAAATTAGCCCAAATTCAGTTTACTCATGTTAGGCGTTAAGGAATAGGCTCATTTAATGAATGATTTGCCCACCAATTCTGTATTTTTTGTAGTGTTCAAACACTCAGAACTGGTATATAGATTTTTGGTAAACCTCCCCCACATCAACAGAACCATCAGGTAAGAGTAAGAGGAGGCAAATTTGTAATGATTTATTTGGGTCATAGAACTGCCATTGTCATTTGCGGATCAGATTTGTTCTAATGTTTTCATCATGCAATGAGGGATACGATTGGTTGGACAGGCTCGAATCATCATATTGGTTTGAAGAAAAAATTATATTAGACAACAGAACTTTTTCTTTGTGCGTAAATTGATGTAGAATCTATAAGAGGCCAAAAGTAAAAATAAGTCATAAGACACTTTCAGCGAGGCTAGTGTCTAACCTGGTTTTTATTGCATGAAGCAGACATGTAATAATTTGTCACTTCCTTCGTAGGATGCTGATCTATTGTAGATATATTATCCAGACCCATTTCTACACCTGGGTTCAGTGAGGTTAACACCGTAAAGTTTCTTGTCTACTAAGAAAACAACAAAGCACATGAGAATGGGTGGAAACACATTTCCATTGCCATTCAAGTCCTCTACGTTTAACTCGGCCACGTCATTGCCAAGTGCAATTTGAAATTGTTGCTATTACTTGATTTTTCAGTGATTATTTTCTTCACAACGACACTGAAGAAGAGAAATTAGGAATTATGAATATTTGTTTTCACAGAAAATTTGTTTCAAGACATATAACTTGTTTTCTTCAAATTATTAAATTCAATACATGCAATCGTGATCAGAGATAAGTGAGGAAAAAGATTGACAACTGAAAGGGTTAAAGTGGCCAGCCAAGAAAACAGAAATTATGTGGATCCAAGGATTTAGGACAAGTAGATAATCAGCCCATTGTGTCTGTGATCCCTTACCGGCAACGCAGGCAATATTGCACTGAATAGTATTGATCATACAATAAACAAGTTACTGTCTGTTGCCCTTAGGGTTACCTCTCAATTATGGTAAAGTCTGCCACTCTTGAATCTTTTTTTTATTATTCAATCTTGGTATGTTCAACACATTCATCTAAATATGCAAAAAAACAAATTTGTCCTCGTCTGATTGCACATTATGCGGAAAAGAATTGAATGCAGAATCAGTGAAAAAAGATCCCTTCTTACTTCAGTCTTGGACAGTTTGCAACGTTGTCTGTAGAAACAATCTTAAATCTTAAAGTGCCTTTAACTTGTTAATATATAACAAAATATTATGTATGACTATTTAATCTCTTAGCTTGGTGTGACATAGAGAAATGTTATTGCCAGACGTCACGCACCATGATATGTATGACATAGAGGGGGAAATTATGTTAATAAACGTGCATCATAGCGCTGCGATAGCGTTTACGTTTTGGCCACATAAGGTCCCAGGTTTTAATTTTAATTTTTTTTCCTTTGAACTTTTTTATGACTCTGGCCCTGTTGATTACTAATGGAATCAATTCCTATTGGAGATGGACTATAAACTGGAGGTTCTGCTTTTAATATGACCTATAATTGCCAAACGCATGAAACTAACAACTTTCACGTCTTCTTTCTTATCCAGTTCCCTTTTACCATTACAGAGTAGGGCCAGCACTATGAGGCTGGATTTCTTTGTATCAAGATATTAAGCCAAGCAGGTGATCAACCCACTGTGAACAACTTTCACATAAAGATATGAAAGTCTGCTCGCCACTGGTGATATCATATTATGTTTTGATAAAAAACAACATTAGAATTCTGCTTGGCATGGAACATAGATCTGTTTAAAGCAATTTTTCAAGAACGTTGAGCAATTGAGTAATTTGGAATTAATAACTTTGTTCTAATAGTGAAGTATGGTGCATGACGACATGTAGCAAACAACTTTCTCCATGTTATCAGATTTTGTGTTGTGTTACTGTCTAAGGAAATGTCAAGGTCAATATTCATTTTGATTTGCAATTGGTGGACGAAAATCACATGAATTCATTTTAAAAATTATTATCATAGAGCATCATGTATGGTTATATAGACTGGATAATGGGTTTCTTATCATTATGTCATGGAGAGGGGAATAAAAACTAAAAAGAATGAAATTGACTAGTTTTGGTTACAGAGCTTTCTGAGGCTGTATACATAAACCATGTACCTATGCCATCAGCTTATGATGATCTGTGTTCTGAAGCTGATCTTGGGCTAAAGATATTGAATCGCTTTTTCATGAGTTTGAATATTTTTGTCACAGAAACTTTGTCAACATTTCTATTTCTTTATTTTTTTCTGGTGGTAGGTAGTGCTTTGTTCTTGTTTTTTTAGGTGATCAGCATTGTGTCACCAAATTATTATTTATTAATTTTTTTAGTTACTTTAATTGTCTATCAGGTAACAAAAAAGATTAGAAAATGAGAAAGTCTTTATGCTTGATTCCCTGGCTGAATGATTTTCTTCCAAGTTTAAAAAAAAAACTTGAGTAAAGATGTATTGTTTAATTAAAATTTTAGGCTCAGTTTCATAACCTCAAATTCCTCTTCAAAATTTGAATAATTTACTATCCCTTGTCTAACATTGTTACTGTTGTTGTTGAATTGCACATATGTATTATAATGTTTGAATGTGTGTTCAATACATTAAGAGTGATACCAGCCAAGTTGACCCCCTGAGACAGCCTTACTACCACCCATTACCTTCATTTTCAGTGTGAATGAGATTGTTGTTGTACATAAAGAATGCATCTTTTGACAAAATCATGTTTTCTGTTAGGAGAATAAAACCTTTTTGTAAATGATAACAAGTGTTTTTTCGTCTTTGCAATTTATATAATCATCAGTGTCTAATTTCTGTTGTCTTTCTGTTGTCGTGACAACGTTTTAAATCCATTGGGAGTTTGACAAATCTTGGGGGTGTTTTCCAAAATATGTTAGAAATAAATCATCTGCCCACAAGCGCTTTTTTTAGTGCCAGGAGTCCCAGCTGAGCATCAAGCAGAAATCCAAATTGATCTTCAAGTTTAAGAATTTATACATCAGTCCCTGCAGTCAATATCTTCTCATGGTGGGGTTACTGCCGTGTTTCTTCCATGAGAGCTAAGCCAAATTGATCAAAAGCCTGGTAGAGTTACCCATGCTAGACAGGTTAAGTGAGATAAAGCCCTATAAAAATTGAAGGTCTTGTTGGAGGCCTAAGGTGGCAGCCCCACCACCTAACTTGGAAACCGTGGTCTAATCTACTTATCTGAAATCCCCCCGATTCTAAATTCCAGGGACCCTATTGGAATACCAGAAAATCTTTAAAAATACAGTATCACAACTCAAAAAAGGTACACTGGAACTCTGTTACATGGGGATCAACAGGACCTCAGCTTAAATCCTGTTCTATGCTAGTCCCAAAGAGATGTATCGGGTGACAGTAAGCTTGTTAACTTGAACAGTGTAAAGTCACAGGCCTTCACACCTCTCTTTCTTCACTTCTCCCTTAACTCCCAACCCTTCAACCTCGCAGGCACAGGACAATGCCTTGGCCACCCTCCTACCCTGTACAAACAAGCCCTTGCATAGGAGAGGCTGACTGGTAACCTGATTAGATGTATTGTATGTTCAGTGGTTGTGCATGAAGCAATACATCAATAAAAGTGTGATTGGAATCAAGCTTATGGAATGTCTCGTAATAGCCCTGTGTAAATTGTGGTGATCCCAAAGCACAAGTTTGGAAGTAACTTGTACTAGTCATATTTATTATGCCATCCTTAATTTATTTGTGTACAAGGTCCTATTAAAGGTGGTTGACATGTTTTAAAGCTCAATTTCATTAGATCAGGCTTATGCCTATGCCATAGTTCATAAGCTTACTTTCTTTCATTTTTCTTTATCAATAACCTTCAGTACCTTTTGATGTAATGTAGCTTACTTTCACGTTTATAATATATGTTATAAGACATGTTTTTGAAGACGAGCACTTCATGATGCTCAACTGGGTTCTGCTTCCTTTGGTGTTTCAACATGCATTATCACTAGGCATGATGAAAAGACGGGACATCTGGTTTATAGTCCATCTCCGATTGGTCTTGATTCCAGAAAGGAATCCAGTGTAGCTATAAAAGGAAAATATCCCAGCCGGGATTTGAACCTAAGACCTTCACACAAAGCGAATGCGTTACCGCCACACGACAGATATAATATATCAATATTTGGAATATAACAGAAGTAAGGGACCTTATAAAATCCCTTGGTATTACCATTCCCGCTTTTGACAATATAATATGCATGAAATGAGAACAGTTTCCAGCTATTAATCACATACTTCTGTCTTTTTCCATTACAAATAATGAAAAGGGAGCTAGCGCTGGTGATGATAACTTTTCAGTGGCAGCTGCGCCAGAATAAGTGACAAAAGCAGCCCGTTTCAATTTTGGTCTGTGTTCGGGGAAAAAAATCCTTTCCCCTAGGATTCTAGGATTTGCATTATGGACCAACGCATCCAGAGGTTGACCAACCACTCTGCTACGTTTACTTTTATTGCTTGTTTTTCCCTCCCACCCCTTGCAAAAATGTCCGTTTATTTTTAATTCTAATGTGTGTGTGAAAGAATGATTGTGTAGATTGGTCTGTGTATAAAAATGGCTTGTAATAAATAATACAAATAATTTTCAAACAAGTTTTTATTTTCTTTGTTATCATATTCGTTAGATATTTGTCGGTCATTTGCGAAATCAGAATAATCAAAAGTGGTTCTTCATGGCATAGAAAAAAAATAAGGTGAAAAGGGAGATCCATTATAAATAAGCAATAAGGAAACAAGAAAAAAACTTAAGCACCAATTTCAAATCAATAACTAAATGTATTTCTTTTTAAAATAATAATTTTTTTTTTTAATTGATTTCTTTTTTATTAGGATTGGCTCAGTGTAAATGACCCCACAAACCGTGCCGTGCCACAAGCCTTTCACTATAAAAGGACAATAAATAACATATTGCAGTATTCCATTATCAGTATCTATCAATTCAAAGATAATTAATATTACAATTTTCATATTCAAGTACAAGAAGATATTTTTTGTATTTGTTGATCTTTGAGCCTCTGAAAGATCAGAAATGAAATCCTCTGTGTGTCACAAAATGCTGACTGAAGCGCATATTGAAAGCTGCATAACCAATACATAATTTTATTTTATTACACATAAGTCTTACTGAAATTACTACTATTATTATGCAAAAAAAACATTTCAGATTAAGAACAATGGTTCATTGCAAATACAGCTATACCACCAACAATGGACGAAGACTGGAACAAAAACTCAACAAATAAAATATTTACATGCATCTTCATATCAATCAAATCAAAGGCACAAAGTTTTAGAACAATAATTAATTCCATCAACGTTATAGGTTGACCACATCATGTAATTACTAATATTCTTTTTACCACCTACAACTTCACAAGAAAGCACATCCCTATAAAACTTCTTTTCTTTAAGCCCTTTTCCACACATAAAGGTAATTATCAAAATTCCATGTGAATATCCAGGACAGAGCCATGAAATCTCTGAAAGGACCAGTGACAAAAACCTGTGCAAGGCGGGCTCAAACCCGGTCCTACGCATCCAAAGTCGATTGACTTAACCACTGGGCTAGGGACACCTCCAAAATAATATTCATTTGAAAATATCATCAAAGAAGTAAAACAATATAGAAAGCCAAACTTCCTTTATTTTTTTTTAAATGGTAAAACAAAACAATATTTCAGTCACTATACCATATGTCTTCATAAGACAAATGCATTTTTCTATCATCACATGCCATACAATAGCAGATGCTCAAAATCCATTTGATTACAATATCAATTTATAATTTACTAGTCAGTCTGGTAAATTTACTTAACCACACAACATCCAACATCCTTCTAACACTCTACTATAAAGACACTTTTTGTGGTAACCATGCTGCGATTCAAAGTCAGAATGAGGTATATATGCATAGTTCTTCATCTAATGTCATGATGCAGCTGTTTCAAACATTTCAATGGCTGTGAGTGATGATAATGTTTTTCCCTCATTTTTTAACAAAATATTTTCTTTAGTACAATAAGTAACATTTAAATATCAATATCAGATTCACACAGCACTTTTTTGGGCCACGTTCACCATCTGACACTACATTTGGTGAAATTTAGTGTCAATTTTTGTTCCAGCCATCTCTTCATTCAATCACTCATTTCACAAAACTGAACAAAGAATGCAAAGACCAACACAGCGCCATTCACTTCCTATTGCAATAATGAGACAAGCATGAATATGTACAGTGTGAGGAAGTGAGAGTTGATTAAAATGTGAGAGTAAGTTTCTGAATGTAAATCATTGGTGTTGTAGTATGGCTATTAAGCCCAATACTGGACACCCTGTGGATGGGGCTGGTGAAATTGGGGTTGTGATGCCATAGGTGTGGCTGGGGGAGGGGGAGGTAAAAGCTGGCCTTGGACTTGTTGAGGGGGGTGACTAAAATGAGCTTGGCAGTGTGGTGACGAGTTCGGAGGGACAGCTATACTGTAGGAGGAATGTGGAACAGGGGGAGGCCCCGTCATCATTTGTGGCTGTTCCTGAATACGTTGTTGTATTTGCTGACTGTATAAGGGAATCTGTCCTGATGTGTGAGTCCCTGTAAAAGACATCTGGGGTGGAGGGGCTGTCTGCGTGGATATGGGTGTCATGCTGTAGGGGATGAAATGCTGGGCACTGGACACAGCCATGACGGTAGGGCCGGGCTGGAGGATGGCTTGACCATCAGGTTGGGACAGAGCTGATACAGGAATAGATTCAAAACTTTGAAATGGTGGCGGAGGTCGAGAGGGGTGAACCTCAAACTCTACTACTTCCTGATGAGGAGGTGGCTGGGTCTGTATGGACATGGGTTGTGGGCCAGCATGGTGTTGGGGGGGATGCTGCAAGGGTTCGTGGTGAAGGGGTGGTTGGGCTAGGTGTTGTTCCATAGGGTGTGGAGAGTGGTGTTCTAGAATCATTGGTCTAGGGGGGAGTTGTCCTGCCAGAGCGTGTTGTTCTATGTGGATTGGAGTTCCTGGAGGAGCAGGGGGCCGATGATGGGTGATGGGGATTTGATGGGGTACTGGGTGTTCTATCACAATTTGAGTGGACGGAGGTCCCTCAGGACGATGAGCTTCCATATGGATATGTTGATGAGGGGGTGGGTGATGAACCTGTGGTGGCAGGTTGGGGTCAGATGGCTGGACTAGATGATGACCTGGGAGCATGTTCGGGGGCATCGGGGGGTGAAGCGGTCTAGGTCCATGCATGCCCATCTCCTGTAGTTGAGGGGGCATGTTTGGATCAGATGGCATGCTGGGATACCTCAACGGTTGACCTTGATATTGCGGAGAAGCCGGATGTTTTTTATTCTCTTGCTCATCATCAGTGGCCAACTGCTCAGGACGAGATCGTTCCTCTCCTTCTTCCTGTTGTTTCTCTTGTTTATTCTTCAGAATTCCTGAAAAGTTGAAAAGTATAAATCTAATCAGAAAAAGGACATCACATCAAGTCTAAATTCACAACCACTATTTATCATAATAATTTGAATTGCTACTTAATGGTCTCACTTAAAGGCAGTTAATCTTACAGGTCCATTCACTTTAGATTTGAGAGAAACATTAGATCCTATTCAGGGCCGCCACTCAAAATTCATAAAATCCACAGATTTTTAAAGCTAATGACTCGACAACCGGCAAACAGTCATATGGATAACTAATGGTCTAAATTTAGAATCTTTTCATCAAAGTAAACACAAATGAATATGAAAACTACCAGCATTATCGACAATAGGTGCTTTGTAACATGCTGCCAAAACCATTGCATTAACTTTCAATATCGTGAACTATGACGCGTTGACACACACACGCAATTTTTTTTTAAGATGCTGGACTGCGTAGTCACCAAGGCCAATAAACCCTGCCAATCGACAATGATAATATTATATTGTTGCATGCTCTCTCTCTCTCTCGTTATTGTCAAAGTTATAGCACATAGACACAGCTAGGGTCATAATAATATGCTGACAGGTTTCTTTTAGGGAATTAACAGGAGACCCAACCTACAGCGCCCTCTAACCACTCACACCTTTCTTTCTTCAATTTTACGATGCGTTTTACTCACTACACCGTAGTACTAACTATATCGCACCCACCTGCGATAATTGTAATTTAAAAATCATTTTGATTATTCTGTCACCAAGGTCAATGACCCCAGCCAGTGAACAAAAATAATAATATATTATTAGTATGTCCTCTCTCTCTCCCCTCTCTCTCTCTCGTTGTTGCTGAAGTTAGCATCGCTGCTAGGAGATCGGGTAAAAAGAAAATGAAGGGGGAGGGGCGTCCCTAGCTCAGTGGTCAAGCCACTAGACTTTGGACGCGGAGGGTCCCGCCTGGTGCAGAATTTTTTCTTTGTACCTTTCAGAGTTTTCAAGGCTCTGCCCTGGAGATTCACGTGGAATCTTCTCAAGTTCTGTTGAACCGCCTTTGATATGACCTTTATGTGTTGAAAAGGGCGTTAAACTTCAAACTTTAGAACTTTAAAAAAAAGAAATGGACAGGGCCAGATAAGAGACCCTACCCGCAGCGCCATCAAACCACTCACATTCTGTCTTAACGATGTGTTTAAGCACTCACTACGCCGCACCCACTTGCGATAATAAAAAATAATATGTTGATTGCTGGTAAACGCCAATCGACAAAAATAATATTTTACGCTCTCTCTCTCCTCGTTGTTGCTAAAGGTAGCATCGCTGCTGCTAAGAAATCGACAGGGTCAGATAACAGAACTTACAGAGACCCACCCGCAGCGCCATAAAACCACTCACATTCTCTCTTTCTTCACTTTCATTAGTTTTGTTCTCTCCCATTCCTCCCTTTTGTACAAGCAGGCGACAATGTGTAAAATAATTAGGTATCTCATGAGACCAACGGCTAGAGCCGTGAACGGATCCACGGACAGCCGTGAAATCCAACAGCCACAGCCAAGGACGGGTTCAAGAACTCAGGAGTCAAACGGGCACGGCCACTGACAGTGATCAACGGACTGTCCGTGGCTTCTATAGACAGGCTACGGAACAGGCATAAATCCAGTGTGTGCTACAGAAAATAGCGTGATTCTGGACACTGAATTCGTTGACGCCAGTCTGTCTTCACCCGTTACAGCAGATTTCCCATGGCAACCACAGACCACTGGCGATGTCCGTGGAATCCACGGAAGAGTGGCAGCCCTGCCTATTTATTACATCTTGAAAATCATTCAATAGCATTGCTTGGTAACTTTTAACAAATATACATTTTTTAAATGTACCCAAAATCCTCCATCCTGAGGGGTTGTATGGCTAAAAATAGCTCAGTCTCAAGTGAATTAAAATGGCCAGCGTCGCCAAAAACAAGATGAAGTCTATCTCCCTAAAAATCCCGCCATCACTCCATCGTTGTAGTGGTTTCGTTTTCGAATGGGACTAGTTTCCGTAGCAATAGACGATCGGAAATCACGTCTGATTAGTATAAAAAGGTGATCATGACGTAGTCAAACAGGTCAAGCAATTTCTAGATATTTTTACTTTCAAAATCGAGCCAGTCAAACAGACCTGCCAACCCCCAACAACTGAAAAGAGTATTCCATGAGCTCAAAAAGAGTATTTTCAAAGCTGCACAATTTCTCTTTTTTTGTGGTAGCATTGCTTTATTTCTGGTGCTATGCATTTAATCTATACAAATTTCTAAAACACAACACTCCCATACACCCGTTCATATCCAGTTCCCTGTTACCATTACAGTATAGGGCCTGCTCTATGATGCGGATTTACTCTGGATCAAGATATTAGGCCAAGCAGGTGATCAGCCCACTGTGATACCCCTTACACCCACGCATTTATTTCCCTGGTCTTAGGGTGAGGCTTTCCTTCTCCATCTTGGGCTCAAGTGGCGATTGAGTTAAGAAAATGTTAAATATTTCTTATTTTCCATTCAGGATATAGAAACAAGTAAATCTTGGCATAATTTTGAAATTCTTACCTTTGATCTTCTTTTTTTCAGGATCAGAGTGAAATCCATTGGACTTTCGCTTCCCTCCTTTTTCTGAAATTCGAATTATATCTTTTATTAAGGGCTGAGATGGATTGGTTCTGGAGAAGGGTGTTGCATCAAAATTTTAGTTTAACCATTACTTCACCGAACCCATAAAAATAATAGAATTCAATCTTTCTAGGCAGTCACTTTCAAAAACTTTCTTGGTCTTCACTCTGGGAAGCATGGCCAGAAATTTGGGAAGAGAACAGAACAATGTGAAAAAAGGCAAAAATGGGAACAAAGGAGATCAGAGCCAAATGAAAAAGGCAGAAAGGAATAAGAGCATGAAGAACAAGGTCGTTGCATACTAGGAATGGGTGATATAACATAACAGTTGAAAGCAAATTATTCACTTTCAAAATTTTGATATTCTCCAAATGCGTATTTTCATATCTAAAAATCTATCTTCTTTGTCTTTTCTGAAGCAATTTGTCCAAATGTTATCATGTGGCATGTTTGTATCAAGACAACTAAAAAGATATGCCTGGAGAATATTCTACCTTTTTAATTTTTCACTTATGAATTTTTAAAGATAAAAATAATTGGGAAAATGCAATTTGAGCACATTGCCATGTTTGAAAATTCATTAGAAAAATATATCAAATATATCGCCGCATGCATGAAAAACATCTTTTTCATAATCGTGCAAAATTTTGTATTAATTCGCTGAAAATTGACAGAGCCATTTCCATGGCAACCATGTAAATGACTTTCTTCCTTTATCACTAACCTTTAGTACCCTTCGGTGTAAGGTTATATAAATAACACAAATTTCAATTATTGTTTTCCTCTAATTTGAGGATGCTGAAATTAGTAACGATTAAATTTTATTCTCAGCAATAATTCCGAAAATCACCCTCAGGTGGCCAAAAATATAAAACACAAAATATTGACATCAAATAGTTACCTTTAGGTTCATCAGATTGATTGGAAGAATCCTCAGCCTTTTCATCTTCAGGAGGTGACCCCACACCAGATGGGACAGGGGGTGGCGGCATCAGAGATTTGTCATTCCTGCTGTGTGGTCTGGAAAAGAACAAGATGAGAGAAACGTGAATGAAGAGATGAGAAAAAAAATTTCTATTTCCAAAATGAATACAACACTGTAATAAATGTGTACGTCATTGTCAATACAAATCAAAACAAGGAAATCTTTTTTAAAAATTGTATGAGAACAGAAACTAAAAACTAAAGATCATTTCCTATATCCTTGAAACAAAGGTGTTTGGAGACAATGAAAACTAGCAGCAAATTTCAAAAAGAAATTACACATTTCTCTACAACAAAAATCTTACAACTCTATCTATTTACAAGATATTCTTTCTTTCTTCTCCAATTCCCTTTTACCATTACAGTGTAGGGCCAGCACAATGAGTCCGGATTTCTCTGGATCAAGTATTTACAAGATATTTACAAATCAATCCCTGACTGTCTTTACTGCTCTTTCATTAGTAAAGAGCCTAAATGTTCCATTTATGTTCTCATCGTTTACTACAATTGTACAAAAGAAAGTCTGTTTTTTATAAAGATCTGATCTACATAATATGACAGACTTATTTCTGTACAATTGTAGTAAACAATGAGAACATAAATGGAACATTTTTTATACAGATCTGATCTACATAATATGACAAAGTCATCAGGAAAAAAGGAAGCGAGTAAAGTATTGAAGAAAATTGTGAAATGTACAGAAAAGATCATTTTACAATTCTCAGAAACATGACGGGGTCCCAGTGGCGCAAAGGTACTGTTCTTGCCTCTGAAGCGAAAGGTGCATGGTTCGATTCCCGGCAGCATCGGGTATTTTTCTGTCAAACTCGGTGAAAACCTATATCCCTCTCCCCTGATCCTTTTCAGGTAGGTGGGATGAAGAACCCGGAGACGGACGATAAGATAAACTCGGAGGTCCCGTGTGCACGTTGCACATGTTAAAGAACCCTTGGCAGTTAAAAACCGATAAGAGTAGGTCGCAAGGCCGCTGTCCGGGCAAAATTAATTCCTACCACAAAGGTCACAGTGGGTTGATCATCTGCTTGGCTTAATATCTCGATCCAGAGCAATCTAGCCTCATAGTGCTGGCCCTACACTGTAATGGTAAAAGGGAACTGGATAAGAAAGAAGAAAGAAAGAAACATGACAGCTAGTCATGACCATCAATCTCATATCCAAAAAAAATATTGTTACCAAAACCAATGGGTTCATTTCATAACAAGGGAGACAGCCCAAAGAGCATAAAATTAATTCAAGAGATTTTTTACCTCATTTCAGTATTGGGCGATGACACCATCATATGACTGGGAGAGAGGGATGTCACACAGTTCGGGCTAGACATGGGAGGGGGTAGAAAGTGGTGCGGGGGAGGGGCAGACACAGACACAAATTGGTGTGGAGGAGGCGGCATGCCTTGCTGTCCTGGCTGTGGCAAGAACTGGTGTTGATGTCCATCCATGGGAGGAGGGGGTGTTCCCATGGGCAGATGGCCTGGGGGAAAGATGGCAGTCTGGCCTCCTAGATGGGCAAACTGGCCCTGCTCCAGCCCAGGAGGTGGCATGTGACTCATGACAACACCGTGTGGAGGTTGCTGTATAAGTTGTGTAGCCATTGTCTGGGATATTGGTGGTGGGGGGACAGGCTGGGGTTGAGGTGGGGGACTAGACCGGACCAAATTGACCAGATGCGGTGGACCATGCTGTGAAAATGACAATGCATAACAATTACAAACTCGATGTCTTGATAATACAAATTTTTTTTCAACAAAAACAGATTTTTGATAAATTGAAAAATCTTCCAACTGAAATATTAAACTGCACTGCCTGTAACAATTTTTTTTGCTGTGATATAGCGAAAAGATTTCTGGGTTCCATACATGATTTTATTTAGTTATAAAATTGAATTTTCAGTCCTCTGTGACCTCAGTATCGTGTGGTTTCCAACAGGTTTTGTCTACATTGAATCTATCAGCACAATCAGCTTTCGTCATTATCATTTCCTTTACTTGCATAAACAGTAACGGGTGAAGGAGAACACTAACACCTCTCACAATACAATAATAAGCTGTCGTGGTATTGTTGCATACTTAAGGATGCTTGTGCGTGCACTTGTATGTGTGTATGAAGTATGAATGAAACAGACACAGGTGTGAGTAAGGTTATCAGTTGCCTCCCCCCTCTCTGTTTACTAGCATGCTTGTGTGTGCTTCTGTGTCTAGCCAAGGCCACGGTCCAGCTCTCTGGCATCGCAGCGATTTGTCTTATTAGTCCAGTCTTTGGTCTTCCTATGATCCTCCCATTATCGTTGACTTGACGATATAGCGATAGACATTTTGCTGTCCCTGAAATTTCGTCATTAATTCACTTACTTGATAACCCAAAAGATTTTCTGGAATTTTATCATCCTTTTCCTCTGTAAATCTACGCTTCGATTCGCTTGAATAGTAAGCATGTCCACTACTTGAAGCCACTGTATACACCAGGGAGCTTGGGGGTGCCAAACTGACACTCATACTTGAGATCGACGGGTGCTAAAAAAATTCAAAATATATAAATTATTGGTTAGAAAATGCTTACATCTTTTCAATCCAACTCTACATTAAGAAAAATTCTCATCCCCTCCATTCCATGAATTAGGATTTTATTTCTTTATATAAAATACAAAAAAACCCCACAATTTGATCTTAATGAAACAAGATGCATCTTTACCATTTAATCATCACACCTTTCTTTTGAGCAGAAAAGGGAATAATGGTTTAAAGGGAAGACTAAAAAACTGTAATAACCTGTGGTGGAAACACTTGCGGTGGCGGTTGAGCCAGTAAAGCCGGTTGTCGCACAATTGATGGAGGAGCTTGAGAAACGAGCTGAACAGTCTGCTGGATCGGGGCGTACGCAGTAGCCATTGGAGCTCCTGACCCTGGAGGCACTGGCTGGGGTTGGGCTGTAGGGATAACTTGTTGTATCATCGCTTGGGGAGGAGGGCCCTGATGGTGGTTTATAAGCATGGGTTGTTGTCCCACAAGATCTAATGGAGCTAGAAAATAAGAAAATAAATTGTCAATCATATATATCATAATTAGTAAATTTTCTCCTCAATATAAAACGAAAATGGCAAAGGTCCTTCAAATATTCATATGATCTTTATTGATCCCTTAGATGGGAGAGCCACACAGTAAATATAAGCAGACCTTCCAACCCAGAGGCAAACCAAATCCTGACAAGTCCAGAAAAAATCCTGATTTAAGATAAAAATCCATGACATCCCCATAACACAAGTTAACACAATTGATGAAGAATAAATTGCTCCAAGAAAAGTTTATGATGCAAAATTCACAAATCTAGCCATTTGAACCCCAGCCATTCAGGAATTTTCTTTGGGAACGTATAAATCGTTTCTTAGTAATAAAGCTACTCCTGCTCTTGCTCTTTCATTAGTATTGACACACGAATAGACGAGTGTATGACTACCTAGATTC